>LVTN01000421.1:92728-122920 GCA_001649415.1 Musa itinerans | reverse complement strand
GGGGGGGGGGGGGGGGGAGATAAGTACTCATACATAGATGTTTCTGATGCAAATCTAGCTTGTTGTTTCTAATGTTGCATGTAAATAAAAATGGTTTTGTTCTTTGTATGACTGTGCTTGATGTTAATTTTTTCCCTACTCTTTCAGCATTTTTTTACTGCAAAGTACAATCTCATAGCTTTATGTTATTGTTTTTTGACTAGTATAATTTTAGTACCATGTCTTTTATCTTGCAGCTATGTACACTTTTGAAGTCAAGAGTTGAATTGTCATACTTCCTTGAAAAACTTTGGAGTATGCAGACATCTGTTCATCAAAATATTCATGGTGAGCCAACTTATATATATCTCTTTGTATCTTTAATAAAAATTCATCTTATGAACTTCTATTTCTTGTTGTTTGAAATGACTTAATTCTCCTAAAAAACCAAAATTATCTATGAATGATGCCAGTGGATGCATTTCTCTTGGTTGCAGATGATAATGCATCTTGGGACATGGTTACTGCTAGAGACTTGTGGGAAGACAGACTTGTCGATGGGGAGAATGACTCAGAACAAGATGGTTTTGTTCTCGTTAGGCAAGAGGATATTGTGGATGGAATGGCATGCTTCATGGCTGATTACCTATTATCATTACAGCAAATGAAAGTATGTCAAGTGCCATCTTATCAAAAACATAACAAGTGTTACTTATTTGCGCTTTTTTCTGTTTGGAGATCTTTATATTATGATAAAAGGCACTTTACTTTCCCAATAATATAGATTTCGCCCATGGAGATTTCTTGTGTGTAGTCTCTAGGGAAAACACTTCTCATGGACGCAGAGATAATTTCATTGGTTAAAGAAATTGCTCCAAGATAGTCTGCTTTGTTCTATGAATACTTGTGGTTTTACTTACTGCAGTATTGGAGATATCTCTTATAGAAATTGGATAGGTTTTACATATGACATTTCGTTATGCATTGGCCAATAAGGTGTTTGTTTGTGAGTGAAATTCAATTTGCTTAAGAAAAGTTTTAGTTGGTCTTGTTTTTCTTAACCGTTTGCCTTTATTGGGTTTGTCAACATAATGGTCTTCATTATTGTCTGTTTTACTTATTGCTAGCAGCTTACTTTTGCAGGAATTTACTCCAAATCAGCTTCAAGATGGTGAGTCATTTGTATTATGCCTCTCTCTTTGTATTGTTGACTGCTTGGCATTAATGAACCGTCGCTTAAGATGCTTGTTGCCTGTTTCTGTGGATCTTTAGCCCTATGCAAAACATTTTCTGTGAAGAAGAGGAGCCAGCTTCGAAAGGCATGGGATGGAAGCAAAGTTATTTACAATGTTGCTTCTTGGAGTGCTACTGCTATTGAGTAGGCATCCTTTTTATTTTTTATATCATTTTCTTAAAACAGTTTCATGTGACTGCTTTGGTAACATTTACTAGATAAGTTTATTAGAGACCTTGCTTGGTGATACCATATCTTGCAGAGTTTGATGAAGTATGCTCTTTTTAACTACAAGGCTGGAACCAATAACATTTACCTCTCTCTCTGCCTCGATGAACTTTAGAAGTTCACAAATATATTTTTGGTTAAAAAGCATATTTTCTCAATGATCGTCTAGATTACGCTCTTGGAAGATACAATTTTGATATAAACTTTTTGTGTTGACATTGTTCTTCTTGTCATTTTAGTTTAGAGTAACGAGATTTGTTCGATTTGGAGAAACTACTTTATTTGTGGAGATAAGGTTGCATATATTGATTTAATTTAAATCATATTACACTTTTGGAAGCCTGGTGCACAAGGTCATGTTTTTTAGGTTTGGGAGTCTTACTTTTGTTGTTTAATATTACTGGGACAAATTTGTGGTCTACCTATCTTGATTTACACTAACATGAGGATGGTAATTCCATGAAGAGCTGCTTATAGAAAAATTATGAGGTGATTTGAATAACTGCCTATGCAATTTTAGATTAGCATCTGCACCATTCAAATACAAGTTTTCAGAGAATGAATAGTATGACTACTTCTTCATTCAGTGCACTAAATTAAGAAGGTAGGTTGGTTGTGATCGAAGAAGTATGGAACCATGCAGCCATGATTAACCACCACCTCAATTTTCTTTCAAAGGAGCTCATTGTAGGATTCTTTTGTCCATCAAATGACGTCGTCTTATTGTCATGTCGACGGACTTTGGGAAGTTCTCTGGAAGCCCCCAACGTTTCATGATGTCATTTCAACTTTTAGTTAATACGCGACCATAATTTTTGGGAAAAAATGTCTTGGGTGTTTTGTTGCAATCTTCAGTTATGTATTTATTGCTGCATATTCATATATTAAAAAGGTTTTTTTCATCTTTCATTTTTATTGAATCTCCATCATCCTTTCAACCTTTCAGGATGTATCAGAGTCCGGCAATATTCAAGGCAGCCTCCTCTCTGGCCTTCTTGTCCTCTCGCCGCATTGTATCAAAGTTATTTTAGTTCCTTCCCTACTCGTAAGTGCCGGGTGATGTGCCACACAAGATATCACAACACCGAACTAGCAGGTATCAAAGGAGCCAAATACGTTATTATTATTGCAAGGGAGGCCAATTGTCTCCAGATGGATTCATGATAGTTAATTTTAGGAAGGCCGGCCGTACACAGCGTCGGATACAACCACTGCTTGCTGATTCAAATTGCTGCTCTTTGTACATACTTAAACCCTCGATTTATCGTTGATCTCCCCGATTGTTTGTTCATGTGGGTGGGGATTATTGATCATATTAATATTAGGCTCAGTTTATAGGAAGAATTAGAACTTCGTGACTCTACAACATATAATCTTTATTGCTAGCGAGCGGCCCATTGTTCGAGTTATAGTTTCTTGGTCCCAGAAATAAATACCTTGTTTTAATTAAAAATATAAATTAAGATCACATCATCTACCGGCTTCAGCTTTTAGATGCAACATAGACTCGATGGATATAAAGGTTTAAGCCGGTATCGAAAGTATTTGAATCGGACTATCAAGATCGTATTTTCAAATTTTCATAAGATCATCTACGTATTAAATTAAAGTATTAAGATCATAAGTTCAAATTTTCATCAGATCGTTTTAATAAAAATATCACTTCAATATTTCAAGTATTAAATTGAGCCATCTATCAACCACACACACCAACGGTGTTACAAATATAAATTAAGATTGTGTGTCATTTGCTTTTTAGATGCAATGACATTGATATGTACTTCCAAGTTTCACCATCAATGGCTAGCAGAGGCAGGGTTGAATAATAGAGAGGAAAAATAACATAATCATACAAACTCTGTCTAGTATGAATATAAAGATCAAAATGAACACCATCGATTTTTTGGGTTAATAATTAGAGTTCAACATATGTGAAATGATCTACAGCCGTTGGATAACAATGTTCGTCTCCCATCATCATCGGCCAAGTGCTAAATTCCTTTTGGAGTTCAGGTACACTAAGTTGTTAAAAACCATGAAGTCTGGACTCTGCAGTTGGTTAAACCCTCACACGACTTTGCTTCCTAATGACAACTTCAGAAGCAGTCACTCTCTTGTTCTTTATGGTGGATCCACGATATGCACTCTTAGCTGCACATGTAGCTCAACTGCCATGCCAACTCACTGATCATAAATAAGAAGTAGCAAAACCTTGGTCATCAGCTGGTTCTACCACCGCTGCTGAGTCCTCTTGTTGCATCGAACCATCCGAAAAATTCTGAAAGCATCAGTCTTTGATCCATCTTTAAAAAACTGTACAGATACAGTAGCCACTGCAGGAAGAGTTTTCCACAAACTGAGGCATGCTCATGCGATGTTCCCAAAGAACAAGAAGATGAACCCATAGCCTCCCTCAATTTTGAACAGAACCAACTTGAAACTGATTACAGGAAGAACCTGGTTTCGGATCACACTTTCCCTTCGTACTGGAAATTCAATTGGTAGTCGTGCAGTAAAGTTGAAAGAGTACTTCTGCACGAACTCTCTGCAAGCGAAATGACACAGAAATAATTAGTTACTGCTCGGAAACATTCATTTATCTAACCTGCTCAATCTGATGAGGACCGCTTCGCAATTACTAACCATCAAGTACAGTATGAAGCTGTTGAATATCACTTGCTGTGCATATATCAATCAAGGAATATATGCCAGGTCTCAATGCTTCATCGATCTCCCTGCAAAAACAAAGCAAACAAAAAGCAGCTAGTAAATCTTTGTTGATGGAGGTTAACCTATCATGTACGGTAGTAGTTACTTCGCTAAAGTGATGACTCGTATAAGGCACATGCCTAGAACAAGGAACTTACCTTTTGATGCTTGTTTGGAAGGGGCCAAATCCTGAATATACATTGATGTAACTAGAAAGGAAGTAAATCGAGTGCCTTCCAAGAGCATCCTTTTGCTGTCTTATCTGTAAATACAACAAACCAAAAAGGAAATAATCTGTAGCATGCACTAAGAAATATGAAATAATGGAAAGAATGGCATGCGAGTGGTTGCTTTATATAATCTGCAAAGCACATAGGAGGAACGAATGTGATTTTCTGAGACAGCTTCTTTCAGGCTTCTGGAAACTGAAATCTCTTAGGTTAGATCTACCACAATGCATAGTTTATGTAGGCGCTTTGATGACAGTTGACAAGATTCTTCCTCAAAGCGCAAATCATAAAAATGTTATCACCTTTTTACAAAGAGTGTAATCTTCATACCTTATTAACATTGTTACAAGGATAAGAACATTAGTAAAAAGATCAGATCTTGAGTGAAAAATTGATTTTCTATGGAATGTCCTTCCCATGTCACTTCTGCATCCAGTTTGTCTTCTGTCATGTTGTGTTTCGCTCTCCATTTATTTAGGACCACAATCACCGTGCACGTTCTCCGATTCACTTGAATCTTCATAACTTCCGAAGTTGGTAGAAAATTGCTTGATAATTTATCCAATTTGACCACATCATGGCTTATCAGATATCATATATATTACCAGTTCTTATAGCATTTCTTTTTCCAATCATCTTTGGATAATTTTTGGAGCTACAAAGCTGGATAAAAAAGAATAAGCATTGGTCAACAACCATGATGTATCCTCAAGATCTGTGATATACATTATACACCTTTGCAAAATCCTTGATCACCATAGATCCAACCCTTCATTTGAGCAACTTGAACAATGATAATCCCATGCCATGGACACATATATACGTTTTGAACACTAACACCAAGGCACATAGGATCCCATGTCGTGACTTCTTTGCTCCAATAAGTCACTAGGGACTACCGGAAATGTACACAACAAAGGAATCAAGAAATGAATGCTGTTCATACTAAAAGTCTTTAACCCAACCTCTATGTAGTCCAACTACAAGCAAGCATTGCCTTGTGGGTATAGACACCCGCTCTTAGTCCAAGAAATTGAGAAATGAAGACACCTTTATTTCAGTACTTGACTGCAGATCTTAAAAAACTGACATACATGCCTTTAACCATTGCCACCTTTATTTCTGCACTTGACTGCAGATCTTAAAAAACTGACATACACGTTTAATCATAACCACAGTCTGAACCCTTTTCCTCTTGTCACTAATTTGGATGGCATTGGGCAAGTCATTGTGGTTCCTGCCATTTATCAGCAGTAGAATTTGAACATCCTTTATGCAATCTGCTTTTCTACTATTTGGCTTGGTCTAAATATCAAGCTATAAAATTTGTGCCCTAGCTCCAAGGTACCATGTGATGAAGATCTTTGATCCCATCAACTAAATACCATGGAATCCTAATCATATGAACACACAATGCACTTGTATGCAGCAAAGAAATGCCCTTCTCAAGCTGAGACGTAATTTAAGTCGACAATTTTTGCTACTAAATTTTATCAGAAATAGAAAAGGAATATAGTGTCTCGAGAAAGCTCTTCAGATACATAAGAGAAACATGTAAACTAGTATATCCACCCAATTTTTCAGTCCTTGGAGTCCATCAGAAAGAGAAAAAAAAATGATGGAAACTTCCTACATAGGTTGATGTATGTAGGAAGTTTACACAGCATATTGTGGCTGTTTCACCAAGAATTGTGGCTAAGGTATGACAATCTCTAATAGGTATGACAATTACATAGCATATCCACAAAATAAGAAAATAAAAATTAATTCCTACAGAAGCCACTCCCGTGAAAGGGGGGTTATTTCCTGATGGAGAATAGGATGGAACTAAGGGACATGACCCAGATAGGATCAACCTAGAACTTAAAATATTCACTTGTAAGAACCCCATCGCACTTTAGCCGTAAGCAACCAATTCTAAATTTCCATGTATAACATCTCTATATAGATTTTCCACAGACAATTCACTTTGTCAACATAAATCTAAAAGGAAAGTCATCAAGTTGATATTTTAGTTTTGCAATAAAAAATTGATGCCACGACCTAGTTTGACCTTTGTCATCGACTATTACATCGACCAAAGGATGCCTATGCTGTCTGTGCTGATTGGTGCATCTGTTCATCCAGGTTCCATTTGAATGGCATATACAGAGACCAACTGGCTTGTCCTAATCTACACACCAATTTGAGATGAACAAAATGTCATCTCAACTGCATGTCCATGCCAAAAAGTAATCCTTGGTGACACCAGCTTTTAGACCTCAAAATACAATCCTCAGCTCCTACTATTATATTTGGTGTCTGATCTGTTTATTGTCCTCTTTATTCATCATCAAGAATCCCAAACATTAAATGGAAAATCAAGTTTTAGAACTGGAGATCAATAGATCTAGCTAGCTATGTAGCAAAATTGGTTTACTGGATATTGCTACTGAATGTACAATGAGTCAAAACAAATTAGCAATCAATTTCATGATGTATATGAAAATATTTCATTAAAAAAAAAAATCCTCACTAACCTCTTCATAGATCCTCCTCAAAAAGCTAGCACATTTTACAGCCTCCTGCACATCCCAGGTAAAATAACCTTTTCTGCTATGTGAATTTGTGTCAAAAGTCTCCAGACAGTTAAGCAAAGTGATAACTGAATCTTGAAGTACAGCAACACATTGTTCAACCTTGCTACAGAGCAAACAGGAGAAAGAAAAAGGGCTTACTCATCAAGTAAACAAAAGTATATGGAAATTGAAATATATGTGAATCACATATATCCAACGTGAAACAGCAGAAATAAAATATGTTCAACATTTCATATGAAAAGAGAATAACATAAGTATTTGTATGCATTTGTACAAGTCACCTACTAAGACAAAGCCCAACCATCTTATCAAAATTACATCCTAGTCTTGGAGAATGCCCAATAAGAAAACTGGTATTTTGTAACCCTGATGACAAAATGACTGGTCCGGATTATAAAGTCACCAGATGGAATCCTCACCAAGCTGCAGCAGTAGCAATCAAACTATCATGGGCATAATTGCTAAAGAGTATAAACTACCCCATGCAATCACTAATTATTGTATAAAGAGTATAACAAAGGATACATCTGCACAATATTGTCTGAAACAAAAGGAAGTAAATCGCTAATAAATGCAAATATTTTAGCCAAGGATTGCTGTGCCGACTTGTACCGGGCGGTACATACCAGTCCAACAGGATACTAGTATGCGGACCGCCCTCTACTGGGCGATACTATCACATGATGGGGTCTGTACCGGACAATAACGATTGAAATCCGACGGTTACCAACTTGTACCGATCAATAACAATCGAATTTCGACCGTTATCGATCAAGGGCTGAGATTGCCCTATTTCAAATGGTCAATACAGGTTGGTAATGGTCGGATTTCGATCGTTGCCGATCAAGGGCTGAGATTGCCCTATTTCAAACGGTCAAATTAACCGTTTGAGGCTTAGAAAAGGGTTTTTAAACCCTTTCCTCTCATCTCTTTCAACTCATTTCACTCTCTCAATCTTTTCAATTCTCTCAAACTCTTTTTTACTCATCTCTCTCTCATTCTCATATTTTCACAACGCTCTTAACTCATTTCACTCGAACTCTTTTTCACTCATTGGAAAGAATCGAGTCGGGCAACGAGACACCTTCGCAATTCAACAACCTGCTTGGTCCAGAGACATGGCAGCGACGTGGATAGCAATGCCTCGACCGATGATAGTGGCAACACCAGGGAGTCAATGGTCCCATCTACACAATTTGAGGGAGGCGCATGGACCGAGGAGCAGTATTTTACACATGCCACCCAAGATTCAAATCATGGAGCTTGACGAGGTACTGATCAAGTTTATGCATAGAAGAGGAAGAGGAAAGGGAAGGTAGTGGATGATCTTGAGCAAATGTGATAGAGCCTACACGACGTAAACACAAAGCGAAACTTATCGTACAATCATATCCAAGAAGCTTTGTTACCCATTTTTGCTGCTCGGGTTAAGATATCTTTTGCTCCAAGAAATATTTTAGGCTTTTATAGTCGGTCTTGATTTAAAAGCATCGCTCGATCAAGTACGATCTCCATCTCATTGCTACGTGCACAATGGCGAGCATCTCCTTATCATATGTTGACATGTTTTGATGGGAGGGATACAATGCCTTGCTAGTGTATGCGAGTAGTCGACCATCTTGCATGAGAACATCTCCAATTCCGACTCCAGATGTATCGGCCTTAATGATGAAGGATCGACTGAAATCTGTTAGCGCTAGCACCGGCATCGTCGTCATGGCTGCCTTAAGCTTGTCGAAGGCAGCAAAGGCTTTGTCCGACCACTGGAAGGTATCTTTTTTCAATAGAGAAGTGAGTGGTGTACTGATCTTTTCATAGTTTTTCATGAACTTACGGTTGTAGCCTGTTAAATCGAGAAATTCATGTAGTCAATCATCGTATTATAGAGAATCTTATGGCTAACAGCAGTACGATGATAGTTGGTCATACTTCTTCGAGCAACAGTACGATGATTGATCTTACGATACAGAGCAATAGATCAGTAGCGAAAGTAGAAGTTTTGATATTCTCTATGCTCCGCATCAATACATGCCATATTCATCCTTGCCTCAGGAGCTACCTTGGACACATGTGGTTCACAATGATCAAACTATAACCATCACCACATTGATGCACCAATGACATATGGTGTATCAATACACTATGTCATGGGATCAATTTCATGATTGGGTCCAACAAACATATCATATTGATATACAAATACATAGGATCGAGGATTCTAATCCATCGCTTGTGGAATTCTGTCGTTCTTTTTGATGGTAAGACCAAGTATATTTATCAATCGATTACTTAATTCATTTGAATCTTAAAGTTCAAGTTGTTTAAAAAATAATCTAACAATTCAAATCATTTCTTTGTAGATAATTCAATATTAATGGAAGGACGATTCAAAACATATCACAAAGCTATTCCTCAAAGCCCAAAAAAGATATGTCACTACTCTATCCTAATTTCCATTATTTTGCTAAAATTATACTAAATTTATATTTATTTCCAACTTAAAAACCCTGATCTAACTTTTTTTTATTTTTTAGGTATTTTGGAGTTATTTTCGATGATTTTGGGTGTACAGTTGGTACACCTCGGTGTACCGATATCTAGTACATTGGTATGCCTCGATACATACAGTATCGATGCTTGGTCGGTACACCAATATGGACCGAAATTACAAACTTTGATTTTAGCTATCTTGGTCTCATTAAATTACAAACTCAGGAATATGAGATAGTCCCACACAATGCAGTTTAATGTCAGATAAATAAACCATGAACATTCTTTCATCAAATAGAAAATGTGTTAAGAAAATGTGTCAGCTTAGAGCTCAATTTCATCCATTAATAGTGTCAATGTAAAAGGGATATTGAAGACTGAAGTACTTATTCTAGAAGCATGATAATAGCTACAAAAGGTCATCCTAAAGAAATAAGAAGATTTAACAAATTTTTGCCAACCTTCATCTTTGCATGTTGAAAAGAGAAGCAAACTTTTGG
Source organism: Musa itinerans (assembly GCA_001649415.1). Taxonomy (NCBI): domain Eukaryota; kingdom Viridiplantae; phylum Streptophyta; class Magnoliopsida; order Zingiberales; family Musaceae; genus Musa; species Musa itinerans. Next base: position 112,971 of record LVTN01000421.1, on the reverse strand, counting down.
ATAATAAATGGATGCTATTAGAAATTTGGCTAGAGTTTTAATGCCAGTTGACAAAGACTTTAAAGTATAGGACTCCTCATTTATGGAAGGATTCAACACTTAGTAATTTTTTGCACTTATGGACTTTATTTTTCAAGCTAGTTATCAACACTAGTATGAAAAGGTGTAATCCAACACTTAAGTGTAACATGCCAAACAAAGCTAGCTTGGACACCAATTAGGAGCTTGGGCAATTGACAAGCTGGCAACCAATAGAGTCCAAGACCATATAGGGAGGATGCAGGATGATGTGAACAATCATCCTGCAATGTTCACCTCAACCGAAACCATTTAATTCTAAGAAGTTTATATCATTTTATATCAACAATCTTACACCTGACACATATAAAAGTTAAATGCCACTATTATCAGTAATTCTAATATGTCCCACAAAAATTTATGTTGACTATCACGATCCGGCTTAAACTTCAGTAACTAATTTATATATTGTCCACTGTTCCAAGGTATGGCAGTACTATCAAAGTTCTTATCTGCCTAAGAGCCAATATTACTTTTAGATAGTCTCAGTTGCATATTTACACAAAACTCTAGTCATCCCCAGACACAGTATATCAAGTTTAATGGCCCACATCCAATACATCAGAAAGGAGTTGAGGTTCCTGATACTTACAAGGATTAACAAGTTTCAGAAGCAGTCCATTCAGATGTGTCATTTGTACTTGCAGGTGCATAAAGTCCAAATTTATTTGATGAACAAGAAATCCATGTCAACTAAATCCGTATAGATTAAACTAAACAAATACACTTAGTACAAACTGGATAAATAAACTATCAATACATCTTGTTTTAACAACAATACATGAATGTATGAAAATAACCTTCCATGATTACCGATTCCTCAGAAAGACACAAAATAGCATGAATATTATTAAAAACAGTTTTCAAGCATGCATATCCAAGTCTAACCAAGTGAACATCATGTACGTACTTTGCCCTGATTGGCAACTTAATGGAAACTATTCCAAAATTTTAGATCAAGCTTCAACCAAAAGATTTCATAAGTATAGAAGAGCCAAAAAAGTAGCACGTACCGTGTCCGGTGCTTAAGAGTTGTGTATAAAAGTTTGCAGCATGAAGTGTATAAATCGATAGAGAACTGACGATCAACATTACAATCATGAACATCATGGAAGGGTCCTGCCTCTGGAACACTAGTAGATAATGAACAGTCATGAGAATCTTTGAGGTGACTGAAGTCCCTGAAAAGTACCATTGGTATCTGCAAACACTGGCTAGCATGGCATGTGTCCATTTGAAATGAATGCTTCCCAGCAATTGTTGTAAGAACCTCAACACACATAAGAACAACTGAACCGGAATCTGGATTAATCTCAGTTTTGTTATAAGGTAACTTCTCAATGTAAAATATTTTTGGCTGCTGGAGGTGCAAAACTATATTGAATAAACAACCCAATAAACTTGAGATATTTTCCTTTATGACTTGCTTTTGTTCTGCAGCCCATACCAGAAAAAAATGAATTATGAATAATTTCATATCTGATAAATATTTTTATTCAATAGCATGTTTATCGATAAGCAACTCATGATAATATGAATACATTTTCAAGCAGGGTACTTCATGTGAATGCAACCGCAAATACTTGTTGACTGCCAAATGATAATTTCCATTCTAGGTTAACTAGGAAATCAATCCATCTGTTCGAAAAATTAAATATTCATTTTGCATTGACTGCAGACACTTGTATTCATAGGGAACTCATTCAGGAAAAAGAAGGGAAAAAAAAAAACATGAGACTATTGCAAAGTACCTGAAACATATTCAAGAACCAAATCCAAGCAGTCGATCCCACCTGCCACATTTGGGGAAACCGTCCCTCCATCAAAATTTCCAGTTCTTACTTCGTACACCATATGGCAACCTTGCGGTGTTCCAATCAGGGCCCTCTCTATTGCTTGCACAGCTGTCCTAAACTGCAATTTCACCGGTCTTCCAATGAATTTTCTGAATGACAACCGAAGTTGACTTTTGAATTCATTGATGCTGTATTCTCCAACAAGTAATTGCTTCTTATGAACACTCACATGAGTTTCTCTCTGGAGCATTTTTGTATTTGATCCTGTCTCATGAGATGAAAGAGTTGCAGACTTTCCTTGTAGAGAAATGCATTTCCCTATTACTCTCAAATGAATGTCTAGTAACTGTGCATACACATCTTTTGTCAAGTTAGGATCAGACAAGCTGATGTAATTCCCAACAACTTCAAGATATTTCAATGGACCATCTACCCAAACAAAGGTAAATGGATTTGGTCTGCCAACCATTTCTGCTATTCCCTGTAGAATAATATGAGAAGTTTGAACAAGAACACCCATTGACTTTGATGAGAAGCAATAAAAATTGCCATGAGGTTTCAGACTGTTGGAAAATAAAAGCGTACACTTTAGCTCGAGGATAGCTGCAGAAGCCAAAAATAGTTGTCTAACCATGAATGCTAAATGGGGACTTTCACCCTCTAATAAATTTTGTAAGAAAGGACCTCTCAAATTCTGCAGATTAGACAAATCAACATTCTGAACTGCTCTAAAAGCATTAATTACCCACTTCTTGTGGCTAGCTGATGATCTTTCCTTCTTTACACTGGAATTCTTAGTGTGTTCATCATCTGACGAGTCTTTGATGTCAATCCTATAACAAGCCGAGCATTTGGATCTTGCTCCTTGCTCTTGCAACATGGGATGGTTTCCAACAGAAAATGGCTCATGATGATGAGAACATCCAGAAGCACTTTCGATGAGTACATTTCTATACAAACTATTATTGAATGGAAGATTATGTGTAGGATGGGTTTCACTGTCTTGTCCATCATCAACAATAAATATACTAATACACGAATAAACAAAATTCTCAAATAGAACAATATAATTGCTCAATCTAGAAAGACAGGAATGGTTGAACCTCAGTGATTGTGATTGTTGTTTGTCAGTAACGTGGTCAATACCTATGCTATCTGAGGTAGATGCCAGGCCCCATAGAAACCCTTGAAGGCAAGATATAACACATGATAATTTATTGAGGCTCAAAATGTTATGATCAATTTCTTCTTTGAGTGCATGTTCCACATCCTTCAATATAACAGTTGATTCTCTTATCTGATCTGCCAATATCTCAGCCAAAAGTTCCAAATATTTCCAGGGTTCAACATTTTCTGAAGTTACAATGTGCTGATCAATTACATTATATGCATCTTTTCTAGTTGTGTCATCATGTAAAGGAAGCTTCATATGAAGTTTCTCATTATTTATTATAGATTGTAATGCAGTACTCATCAGTTGTTTGCCTACACTCAAAAATATATAGGCTGTGTGATCCACCAAGGAAAATGTCATAGTTTTCATCTGACTGAAATACTTCTCTCCAAAAAATGCATGTGGCAGTCCAACCAATTCATCAGCTGTCTTCAATAACCACAAGATAGTTGAATGATTAAATACAGTCAACAAATATGAGGCTTCTGGGATTTCTGCATTTTCAACAGATGCTACCACAAGATGTTTCATGGCCCGTCGACATGAAATAAACAATCTCCAAAGCTCAAAGAGGTTATCGCCATTGACCAAAGATTCACGACTTGACAATAAGTTTGATATGACTAACCTAAACCAATGACAGAAACATTAGTACAAAAATTTTAAAGACCAAGTAGATGAATTAACAAATAAATATTATCAACCAAATTCTAGTTCATTAAGGGTTTATTGATAATCAATAAGCAAATTCCCAACAAACTTGCTATCTGATATATGGATCTTTTCTGCCATTTATTTCTATCAAGGCAACATCACTAACTAATTAGGCTATAAACTCTGTTCTTCTGTTGTTTCTAACATAATTCTTTTAATCTATCCTTCCTTGCAGCACTAGCCTATTTTAGCATGCCTCACTTTTGAGTATAAATTGTATAAATTGAACCATGTCAAATTATTTTCCTCAATAAGAATTAGTATATGATTTGGGAAGATGGATCTTAATACCATTTCAGATGATATTGTGAATTTATATCAGGACTTAGTATATGATGGCTTCCCTTAGCCCAACTTTCATATAGGATCATCTAATATGGATTTTGTGTCAGCTGATCAGTAGTTTAGCATCCCACTGGAGCCCTTTGACACAGTAAAGGAACTTCTTTTAATTTTTTTTGTTTTTGTAGTAATTTAAGTTTGTTAAGTTTTAGGTGAGCATCTCTACCTGAATATGGGTAGATCATCTCTTTGAAAATGCTATGGCATGTTGTGATCCTCATTTTTGTTTGTTTTTGATGTTTCCTGATGCAAAATGACAAGATGAATGATCAGACTTTTCTAGTTTTTTTGGCTGTTTTTTGTGATTCTTAATTGTGTTGAACTTGTCAGCCTTACTATGAATTGATGCAGTGTGGCAACAGTACATACCAGTCTATCCAAGGACAGTAGGATACAGGTATCCAGTTTGGGATTCCTTGCTATGAATGGCATTACATACAAAAGTTGCATTAGATAAAGTAGGATCAAAATCATGCATGCATGTCACTACATCCAAATCACATACTCCTACTTATGTTGTATTGGTGGTAACAATTGCAGCGAGTATCAAATCAAGGCTTGTTCTATCAAAGCATGCGAATAAATGCTGCTTAGCATATACCAGGGCACAAACTTTCTCATATCGATCCTAAATCAGACATGTCTTTGATACATGATTTGCACGACGGAGTAACTTGTGACATGACTAACACAAGCATGCACAATGTACGATCACTTGCCAAAGTGTTGCTCGCACATGACCTGGTAATCTTCATTACAAATTGATCAGATAACCCTTTAAGGCATTATGATGCTAATTGTCATTAAGACTATCTAACTGACAATTCAAAGTTAAAAATCTAACTGTTTGTGTTTACCAGCATGAATCCTTTCCCACCATTTAAACTCTAACGAGGCTGATGCCTTGTCGTTAGTCTAAGGGCCACCACATTCTTCCTTAATGCTGTTAATGGGTTGTCTAGTCATCCTTCTCACACATGACACCTAAAAGTAGATAAGAATTGCTACTACTAGGAGAGCAAAGTCACAACTTTCTAAAAGAAAACATTGAGAATTATTTGTCATGTTTAACACATGGATAAAAAGAACATTATCCAAAAAGAGACAATGCATACTTTTCCTTCACGATGCAACAACTAAGCAGATCCAAAAACGTATATAAGGAAACAAAATTAAGAGAATATCTACCTTTCAAGATTCAGTATATATGTTGCATAATCTACAAAAGAAGTAGCAGTTACATGAACTCCGGGCATCTTACAGAATAGATATAGTAAATCTTCACAAACTTTGAGTTGCATATGGAACGAAGGACCTGCTTGCCTCCCAGAAGGTATTGTACAAGAGATATCTGAATGGACCAAATTAGATGCTGACAGTGAAGTAGGTAAAGCATGTCTGCCACCCATATCAACTGCTGGCCCTTGAATTAATGTGGTCAGGATCTCCGACCATTCTGATAATGAATACATATCCTTACAGCTTGTGCTATCATGATTTATCAGAAAAGTGAATGATTTCTTCAGAACTTGGCATAACTTTGATGTTAAATGCTTGGACAGAACCTAGACACAAGAGAAAAGGGTAAGATCTCCTGATGCCTCTCAAATTAACATAAGACAGGTATTCTGTGCCATTGGAAGCGAAAAAAAGTTAGTGAGAAAAGAAAGTGATTATTTTATTAAGTTCAAAAAAAGAAACCAACTCGATCATTTAAAATCAAGCACCACAAGTGTGTGAATTTGTCTCTCTTCTTATATGTAAGAGTCCAGAATTAAAGAACAATCTTTTCTCCTATACATTATAGTCAAATGCATTTACTTACAGCTTGTTCATATAGAGCACTGTCGCTGATGAGCTCCAATGCAATTTGGTGCATATCAACTTTGTTGCATAAAGTTTCACCTATGCATGGCTCCCTAACAGCACCTCCGCAAGGCAATGAATACAGTAGCAAATGAGATAAAAACATCTTCAGATACTTGTTAGAAGCATGAGAGCACCAAATATTAATATTCTGGCAGAGAAACCTCCAAATTTGAGAAGGCAAAGAATTCTCATCCAAGGTGCCTTCATCTGGAGGCAAACTTTTTACCTCACCAGTTTTAAAGCTCTGGCTGCATATACATTTTCCCTCTGAAGCCAATAATGGCAGATAACCACTTAAGAATTTGGTTACTTTTACTGCCTCCTTCCTGGACGTAGCAATGAGCCGATTCAGTTGCTTGCTTAATTTTTGCATATCAAGATTCTCAAGTGGCACTTGGCTTAATTGTGAGTCCTCTTGCAAGAATTCATATGCTTTAAGCATCCTATCCAAATCATTAAGCCTTTGTATGGCCATGGCATGAAATACATAAACAAGAGGAGCATAAACTGGGGAACTGTTTGAAAAAAAAACGTCAGATAGAGATTGAATAACATCCAGGAGGGAAATGGAAGGTCTAACTATCCAGGAGAAATAACCATCATCCAGAGACTTCCAATTATTCCTCCATTCTATTCCACTGCATACATAAAATAAGTTCCCAATGGCTTCTGATGCCTTTTTTGCTGAATTAGGCGGCATTAGGCTAATTGATTGCCGGTATAAACTTCTACAGGACGTGTACATACGAAAAAGGAACACAAAAAACCAGGAGATACTAATTGGTATGCTCTGTGACTCATTTTGGTGTTCAGGTAACTCATGGTTAGACAATTTTCGCCCTGAAATATAGTGAATAGAACTACTGACACCATCCAATGGATTTTGAACCAAACAGCTGAAGCTTGGCCTTATTGATTTCATTAAATTATCAACAGAATTTCCTACTAGAACACTGTTTGTTGAAGTAATCGTTAGTGAATCCAGTACAATCGTGTATATCTCACATAGAACTTTTCCCAAAAGTTCTGCTTGCATACCTAAATGCAACATGCAGCTATTTAAGGTACTTGTTTCACCTAAAAATATACCATTACGTACAGAACCATGTTTGATCCATTCTAGTGAATTTGTAATATCTGTATTCAGCTGCAGTATACATCCATTAGCTTGTCGTTCTGGTATTGACTTGATAGAATTAGAAATCACAAGTCGAAATGAGTCTGACATTAATAGGGTTGCCATTGATTTTAAACATATCTCCGCAGACAGAGGTGAAGAAGCAACGAACACAGATTTACCAGTTGACTCAGCATCACTAGCAATTGCAAAGAGTCTCACAGCTCTACAGAGTGCAAAAATGGGACTATTAACCTACAATGATAACATGACTATCAACAAGCATTTTATAAGACCAAAGGCAGGTAAAGATAACCAAGAAACAAAAATTGCTAGCAAGAAAGAAACAATGTAAGAACAATATTAGTCAAATGACTTCTACCTCGTTTCTCAATGGCTCATTGAAAGATCTGCTTTGGGGGTGAATAAGTGGTCCACAAAATTAGACATGAAATCAGGTAGCATAACAAGAGCAGAGAAAGGTAACTAGCTGCATAATTATCATGGATCTATTCCTAAAAGAAAAGTGTTGCTTTCCATAAAATGGTTATATTTTATGACCAATCATCAACTTTAAATACTGCTGTCAGTGCTTACTAGTTAGTGATCCCCTCCCTCTACATTATCTAACAAAAATATTAAGTAAGTCATCAAGCACAACCGATTACACCAGTTTGATGACAATTTACGCGAGATTATTAACTGACATGCAAAGGATGTGCCCCTTGGTACGTCACAGTGAATTTCCTCACCACTGTCCTACAGTGTGCACAAAAAATGAGTTACTAATTGCTATACTGCATATGCCATCCAGTTCAAACATCCTGCTTTCTTATTCATGAACTTGTTACATTTTGAACACATTAAATCCATGGACCTGGGATTACAATATAACAAGAGTATCCAGGACATCAGTAGGCACAAAAATGAAAAAGACTCAAATATGCACAAAGGAAAAAGAAAAGAAGAGACTGAGTTATCAGGAGAAGAACTTGTCACTTAGAACTTAGAAAGTATATCTTCAAACAAATACCAGTAACCGGTAATAATCTTAAGCCAAAAGAAAGCAATTAAAATAATAGCATTGTTCTACAATATAGGAGGGTATATATAAGTGATGACAAATAGCCTCAAACTCCAGGTAAATATATTATCTAGAAGAGATTGATTGGCTAAGCTTTAATTTGATAACTCCACATCTCCTTATACGTCCATGGGATTAGTTAAGAACAATGAATCACTCAAAAACAGATGCATCAAATGTCAGGTTTTGCTTGGAAAGGAAACAAATGTCAAGCAACTCATAGATCACTGGAGAAGAAACTGCAGAGAAACTCAAATCCATTTCAAAAAACTTTAAGGTCAGGCAACAAAATGTCAATAAACTAGTAGTGAGGCCAACTTCATGTACCAGCAACTCCCCTGATAAAATTTACATTCAGGTTTTTTTATACATCAAGATGATAATTGCATGACATCAACACAATCAACATTTGAGCACTTCAGCCAAACATTAGGGCATGTCATCGATGCAATCTGACAAAAGTTGTTAGTAACATTTTTGCAAACAATTGGTAGGAATGAATTGACATGGTTGCATTTGCCATTGAGCATAAATGCAAGATAAATAAACTACACAATATAATTTTGTAATACTTCCTATAGCAGAGGAAATTTCTTTTTTTTTATTTGGAAGTTCCAAAACTTAATGGTAGAAAATGATGACCATGGTATCCCACTAACCTGTCGAAGCTCACCATATATGTTAATTACTTGACAACTGAGTTTCAAAATCCCAGAAACTAACAAAGAACAAGGCTTTGTATCAGCCAAAGGCATCTGAACATTCAAGTAACCGAATATCATTAACCATAGTTCCACTAGGTCATTCCCAACAGCCTTATACTCGATTTCCAAAATATATCCAACTGAAACAAAAATCTCCTTTGCAAGTAGAGGCAAGATTCTTTTAATTCGTACATTGTCCACGTGTAACACTGACAACCAAAATAGATAAATTTTCTCAGAAATACAAACAATTATGTCATAGATGTGTTTCAAAAAGTTAAAATAAGACTCTTCAGATGTGTCTTCTGTGGGCATATATATCTTCTCATCAATAAAACTTGTAAGAGTCTCATTCACGGACTTGAGCATGCAATGACCCTCCACCAACCTGATTTCTAGGAGCTCTTTATCCTGTGAGAGGTCAAGCTCTGCGCACCTTTTACACTCAAGCACTAGAGGCTCTAAGAACTGTGTGAATACTCCAAATAGTGGTTTGCTACTTTCTTCAGCTTTTTCAGGAATCTCAGTATGCCTTCCTGAAGCATTGTTGACTTTTGATGCCAAACTAGCATTTTTTTTACTCCTAACTTCATTGATGAACAAACAAAGCAGGTACCCAAAGCCACCAAGTGAAACTGCCTTCTTCTCTGCAATCATCTTCTCTAATCTCCGAAAAAAGTGTCTGTGATAGCTCTCATTAATGCCCTTCAATCGTCTGCCCTCCTCTGCATTTGAACTCTTCAAGCATAAAAGCCCGTTAAGATGTGCTGGATGAAATACCCCATTAGACAAAACTTCTTTGACAATCCTCAACAGGTTATGTGCTTCTTGGCATTTCCCTTCATTCACTCGTAACTGCAATAAAACTAGCAATTCAAGCAACGGCTCGAGCAACCTATCCACAAAAGCACCAAAGACATTTCTAGGATTCGGGTGAAACCTTAGAAAACCAACAAAGTCCTCAAGAAGAAGACTTGAAAGACTTGTCAAGACTCCAGCACTGGAAGAACCAAGCTCATCATTCATGAAAACCTTAAGAACAAGGTTAACAGCCTCAGCAGCACATGAAACCCAGAGTTCAACACCAGCATTGTAGAAAGCTCTGGAATTGGCTAAAAGAAGTAAAGAAAGGCACTCAAAAACATGCTTGAATAACCTATCAGACTCTTCCTTGAGCAATGAGCTATCACCATCAAACCGAAGCAACGCATGGTGCAAGACACGGGTAACGGCTCGCAGTAAATTCGAGGAAACGCCAACGGACGGCTTCTGTAAGCAGAATCTGAGAACAGCCCAACATCTGTAATCCAAACATGAGTCACAAAATTCCGCGTTTCGTTTACTACTCTCAAAAGAGATCAAATGGAGCTGAATCCAATCGATCAGAAAGGACACAAGACGGGGGACCCCAACGACCTCCGCGCCTTGATCATCACCATCACCAATCAAGCTCACGTAATCAAAAGCAATCTCGATCTTCCTGCACAAAACACAACCCTTAACGGATTCAACGAAACTGAAAGGGAAAACAAAGATGCAATTTCTTGGTGTAAAGAAGGGACCTTTGAATAGGGGTATCTTTGATCTGGAGGGAAAGGATGAGATCGAGATTCGCCCAGGCTCCTCTCTGATCTGTTATCTTCTTCTTTCTAAGCTCGGTGCTCGCTTCTCCTCGTCCTCCTCCTCCATCTTGCGCCTGGGGTTCTGGGGGATGGACGTGAGACCGTTTCCGCTTACTGGTGCCAGGGTTTTCTGAGAGGATCGGGACGGCGTTCGCCATGACCAAGCTCGAGAAGGTAGCAGGAGGGTTCACGAAGCCGTTGGTAGGGTTTCTTGAGCCGGTTTTGAAAGGAGGGGGCAGAGGGGTCTAAATATTCGTGAAAAGAAAGATCTGAATCGTTGGACGTTGAATCGAACGGTCAGGATGGTTTAGCCGAAGCGACGGCGCTGCAATTAATGGCTGTATCAAGAATACATATGCCTTGAGATTTGTGATTGCGATCTCGACGAGCAAGATCGGAAGAAGCGATTAGATCAAACCATCGAAATAAAAGCCTTTTTTATTTAAACAAAGTGAGATAACAAATATTATATCTTAAAAATTATCTTACTATTTTAACAAACATGAAAAAAAAATCATACCATGTTAACCATAGAAATAAAATTTAATTACCTAAAAATATAATATATGATATATTAATTAAAATTAAATAAAAATTATCCATTTATAATTTTGAAAAATGGCTATGGATGATTAAAAGTTTAGCGAACCTTTCCTTTCTTTGTTGCCGCTAGTCAACCCAATCATCGTCAACGAACATTACATGGTTGCCATTGGAAGAACGAGTTCAGCCTTTTCCTTTTGTGAACTGAATTCTTAGCTTAAAAACTCTAAATAAGTCATTGCATAGTTACCATTGGACGAATGAGTTCAGCCTTTTCCTATTGTCAGCTGAATTCTAGCTTAAAATCTCTAAATAAGTTTGCGTTCAATCTGCAGATTCTATCTACAGTTCTTGTAATCTTTGCCTTTTTGATTCAGGACCACAGTGTTTCTTCTTAGTTTTCCTTCGTACGACCATCTCATGCTTATATATATATATATAGAAGAAAAGCATGTGTTTTCTGCGAAGAAAAGAATCATCATAGATGATAAATCCAAGAACAGAGATACTGCAAGCACTCAAAACCTGAACAGAATTTACATATCTCCCTTCTAATTAAAGATCTTAACATGACCATATAGCATTTGCCAAGAGGCTCTGGACATGAAAGTTTGATCTTGCATGTTTTGGATGGACGAAACAACTTGGTCCATGTACAGAATAAATCTTGAAGAAGGATCCTGTCGCCGACAACTTGCCATGTTGGCGCTTGGTCTATGAACATTAAACGCGCTCCGTTGCTGCAAGGGTAGCAGACGACGACGCCGCCTCCTCCTCCTCCTTTGCGGGCTCGGAATTTGCTGCTCCACTCCCTCCTACTCCGAGAGCAAGGTTGAGCGGAGCTCCCGCGGACGGGTAGACCCGCTTGCTCGACCCCTCCGTCGCTGTCCCATCGGCCCGCCGCCGCACCGAGAACGTCCGCAGCAGGAACCCCCACCGACCGCTCCGCCCCCCTCGGTACCCCCTGCTCCCGCTCGCCTCGCCGCGGGCTCGCGCTTCCGCCACGCTCGCCGCCCGCCGGAGCCCCGCTGCCGTGAAGATTTCCTGCCTTACGTGCTCCGGGAGCCGCAGCGTGTACCGGTCCACCTCCTCACCCTTGTGCCCCGTCGAGTGCCATCTCCGGTACCCCGCCGCCGGCAGCCGCCCCCCCTCGAGATCGCCTTCCACCATCGCTCCGACGTCCTCCGTAGGCGTGGATTCGCAGGCGGCGTCGGCGGCGTCCGCGGGCTCCGGCTCCGCGAGGTTGGCCCGGCAGACGGGACAGGTGACGTGGGTGCCTAGCCAGACGTCGATACAGTCGACGTGGAACACGTGGCAGCATCTAGGGAGCAACCGGAGGGTGTCGTCGTGGGCGAACTCGGAGAGGCAGACGGCGCATTCCAGCGCGCCCTTCCCTTTCTTGTGCTCCTTTGCCTCCGCATACGCCATGGAGGGGAACGAAGCGAGCACCTCGGGGTCGAGCCCACGCCGCGCCGCTCGACTGGCGGCGGCCCGCGACTCCACTGCCCCGGAGGGTCGGGTCCCACCGGAGCTACCCGAGCCGCATTGGTGAAGGTATATGGCGAAGAAGCCGAGGAAGAAGAAGCCGCAGATGAGACCGATCACGAGGGCGGCGACGCCGGGTTTGATTCTGACGGAGTAGCCGTAGGGGCCGTCGCCGGACGGTGTGGTGGTGGATTGGGCGCTGACACGGCGAGGTGTGACGAGAAGTAGCGCAAGCACTATTAGAAGAAGCGAGGCCGTCCGATGGATGGTGGCAAGGGTCGTACGGCGGCTAGCCGTCGCCATAGGTGGTGGCATAAGGCAGGTAATCGATCGGTAGCGCAGATGGACCGCCCCAATAGTTATAGGGGGGCGGTCTGCGTCGTCGTCAAGTTAGCAGGGGGGAAGTCAATCGTTAACTTTGACTGTGGGGGGAGAGTGGGGGACGTGTGCGTAGCCGTTGGGAAGGCTCAGCTGGCCAGCCAATGACACGTACAGAGAACCAATACGCACTTCTGTGCTTTTGCTGTGGAACCCATTGATGGAGAATATTTTGGCTGGGTTTTCTACTGAACCCTGGATCGATAGAGATAGCCGAGGCGAGGTGAGCTCTCGTGGGAAGGAGGGTGATGCGGACTTTCGCATGTGGACGGAAGATTAAAGAACGAAAGAAGAAGTCTACGCTTGATTGGGTCCACAAAGCAGAGGAAGAATCTGATGGCGGCTCGCGAACTGCCGTGCGCCAAATTCCGAGAATTATCTTTAGGAAGGAAGGACACGTAAGCCAAACAGTACGGTTTCTACACCCGACTCAACTCACGACTTGGATTGCAATCCGGGTCTGGGCTCGCACACTTGTCCTTCGTATCATACCAATTCGTGACTTTGAGTCGTGAGGTGAGGATGACAGGGAAAGCGGAAGTCAAATTTCTTATCAGGTTGCCATTCTAGAGAAGGTATGGATGTTCTAGAAGGTGAATTAAGAGGGTTCAGCTGATGCGGCTGAGAGCAAACGGCAGTCTGTCCGAGCTCACATTGATTCAAAGAAGAAAAATAAGAAGATACTGACCGCTACTGTGTCGAGCGTCTCATATTCTCCTTTGGATAGGTTATTCTCTCCAAATGCCACAGATGCAATTCTCCTTTCTTAATTGCCAGCATGAACCTCATTTCCATTTTCTCGATCATCCAGTTATGTGACATATGAGAGGAAGATCGAGATATGAGATAACGATGGACGGACGTTTGAGATGAAATGCGATGATATGTAATAATTAACATGAACAAATGGGAGAAGAAGCTTGGCAAATATTTTTTAGATTCTTTAATTAAAAACAGGTTATATAGAGGATAACTTAATCTAGAAAAGAAGTTTAGGTTTCAAAAGATTTTTGTTTGAAAAAAAATAATTTCTAGAAGATTGGAAGGAGATTTTGAGAATATGAAGTTGGAGGAACTTTGTATGTAACCCTATTTATAGAGTGAAAATAACAACCAAAAGATTAAAACAAAAGAGTAATTTACTTTAAAAAACCTTTAATAATAGGATTTTATTAGATGACGCTCTCATATTTGAATTTTACCTGAGATGCTATTTTATATAAAAAATCCATTCATACCCTTGAACCAATCTAATTGAAGTTGGACCAATCCATGGGTTGGTTTGATCTGGTCGGGTTCTTGATTTAGTTTAAATCGATTATTTCGGGTCGGGTCAGATTGGTTGTGAGTCAAAGTGTGGTTGGTTGTAGGTTTGGTCTTCCACTTAAAAGACAAGATTTACACTCACAAGCTATATCAATTGATAAATAACTTCTCTCATCTCTAATGATTGCTCTCGATTTTTGTACTCTCTGGCTTCTCGGTTTCTCGACGACGATAATACTAAGGTCTTATCGTTTCTAACTTCAATATCGATTGTAAGCATTACACTCATATTACACTCAATCATATATTCAATATAGAAATCTCCTATTTGAATAATTAATATTCCTAAAATTAAAAAAAAATGATACTAAACATGTTAGAATCATGTTATGATATTTTTGGAGAAGTTTGGATAACTTTGGGTATAATTCTCCTATTTATACTTCTGTTATATGTGGGTTACACTCGATCATAGATTTAATGTAGAATTCTTATATTTTGATAATTAATAATACTAAAATTAAGAAAAAAATGATATTAAACATGTTAGGATTATTATATCATAGTTTTGAAAAAGTTTAGATAGATTTGAGGATGATCAATAATTTATACTTGAGTTTATACTTGATTTACACCACTATAAATTAATGTTGACTACATGAATTATAGACTTGTTTTTTTATTGGTCCAGGCTTAAATCATTATACTTTATTAATAACCTACGTATAGTTTATATTTATTAAATAGACTTGATTTTAATTTATTTAGTTAGACATATTGTTTGATTGAAATATAAGGATGCTGAACTCTTTAATATGTTTTATGAGATATCCATATTCAAATATTGTAATCAAATCAAATAATTAAGTTAGGAATTAATTTTTTCCTTACTTGCTATTATAATTTAGGAAATCTTAATCTATTTTCTTATTTGTTATTACAAATTAAGAAATAACTATTAAGTATTCCAAATAGGGTGATACGATATTTGTTAGTATATTAAATAGAAATAATTTATATTAAATAAATATAAAAAATAAAATAAATTTCTTTTAATGGAGGCTCACCTCCTCCTATTTAAGGGGAGGGATTTCTCTCATTCGTTCTTCACTTAGCCGAGCCCAATCACGAGAGGAACGATAAGTTACACCTTGCTAACGAGAGGTAGGTTTCTCTACCTTTCTTGAAAATAAAAAGTTTAGTTTTTATTTTGATTCTTTAAATGTTGAAAGTTTTATAGTTTAAAAATATTTATCAATTCTTTAAATATCAAAAAAAATTTATTGTTGTATTAAATTCTATCAACTGAAATTTTTATAATGTTCTTTGGCCATTGCTTAAGGTTTTATTTTTAGATTTAAATATGTTAAAAATTTACATGTTTTATGTATTAAATATATGAAATTTCCTAGCATTATAGCTTATCTTTAATCTTATCTAGATTATTATTTTTTAGATTAAAATATGTCATCTAAAATTTTTGATATTTTTTTATTTGAAATTTAAAATATGCTATTATGAATCATTTAAAATTTTATTTGACTAGAATATGTTGAAATTATACTGAAAGTATGATTTCTAATTCTTATTAAATTTAGAAGGTTATTTCTTTGTATTAAAGCTTTATCTCCCAATCTTATCTTTAAATGTGTTATTATGTTTTTTTGTTTATATAATTGTTAGTGAATATATGTTGCGGTATGAAATTGGATTGAAATTGCTTACAGACTAGGCCCAACCCATAGGTCAGGCCACAACCCATTGGCCATGCCCAATCAGTAGATCAGGCCTAGGCTATAGGCCAAGCCCAACCCACGGGTCAGACCCTAGCCCATAGGCTAATAGCCCAACCATCATGAGCGGTCACATGCGATGCACATGACTAGTCCATGGGCCAAGGCTAGGCTAGCCTAGTGTGATGTATGCCCAGTCATGTGTAATGTACATGATCAGTATATGAGTTAACCTAGTCTAGCCCAATATTATTGTTGGATTTAAACCCAAATATTAATTGAACTAAACTAGGCTTGATTAGTCTAGATCGATTTAGGGTGATTCCGAATTGATTGACTTATTTAAATTAGTTTAATCTAAATTGAACCTTATCTAATCTAAATTATACTAGTCTAGGGTGATTCCAGATCAGTTAAATGAGGATTAGAGATCGATTCAGTTAAGTTATAGTAAATCGAGTTCAATTGGATTGATTGAACTAGGGTTCAAGTCAATTCATGGCTAATTTATATTATTTGATATTGATGATATTTGAAAGAGATATTTTAAATATGTTATTTCATCCCGATATAGATATGACTAGTGTGAGATTATGTTATTTCCATGCTGAGAGCAGATAGGATGATTCCCTTCGGGGATTAGCAGGCCGTCAGACATGGCGGCTCGACGGTTCCTCGATCCGCTGTTGGGAGGAACGTGTCCCTACTTGGGTGAGTGAGGGACACCACTCTATCCGTTGTTCGGAGTGCGATATGAGTTTGCCTCCATCCGCTATTGGGAGAACACAAACTCATCCCGTAGGATTTAAAAGTCTCTCTATCCGCTATTGGGGGAGTGCTCCTTCGGGTATTTGATGTTAGGATCAAGAGTCGGCACTAAGAGGGGGGTGAATTAGTGCAGCGGTAAAATCACGTCTTCAAAAACTTTATTGCGATAAAACCGATTTCGTAAAGATGTTAACTCTGAAAGCGTATGGAAACATATTTGATGTAAAGTAAGGAAGGTAGTTTGCAGTTAAGATAAATAGCAGAAAGTAAATGCAAACCGATTTATAGTGGTTCAATCATCGTGACCTACATCCACTCCTCTGATTCCTCTTCCGTCGAGGCCACTAGCATCTACTAACGATCTTCCTTTAATAGATGAAGATCAACCTCCTTCTTACACCCCTCTTCTCATTTTCACGGGTTTAGGAGACAACCTTTACAAGCACTCATACTCCTCTTACAGAATTCTAAACTTAGGGTGGAGGAGGAAATTTCTCAAGAGATTGCAGCAACGTTTCTTTACTTTTAAACTCTCTGTGCTTGTATATTTTAACCAGGGATGAGAGGGGTATTTATAGGCTTCAAGTTGATTCAAACTTGAAGCCTAAAAATATCTCATCTTGGGTTTCCTGGGTACGGGCGGTACCATCGCCTACGCTGGGTGGTACCATCGCCTAACAGAGCTCGGAGACCGAGCTCTAGCGGTACCATCACCTGACATGGGTGGTACCACCGTTGGCAACATTTACTGCCAGCGGTACCACCGCCCAGACCACCTATGAGACTGAGTCCCCTTGGCGGTGCCACCGCCGACCAAGCTTTCACCATTCTGGTTAGGCCTTGAATCCGACCCAAACCAGCCCAACTTTGGGCCTAGTTGGCCCCTAACAGAGTTGATGGGATTACCTCCCAATCCCAACTCAAATTATATGCTAACTACGATTCCTAAGACATATTCTAAGTATTTTAGTTTCGGTACGTTAATTGCTCTTCTGGCGAGCTTCCGACGATCTTCTGGCGAACTCCCAACGAACTCCCGATAATGTTCCGGTGGACTCCCGGCAAGCTCCTGGACTTCACGACGATCTTCTTGGCGAGTTCCGATGAGCTTCATTAGCAAGCTCCGAGACTTCTCGGTTGGTTCCGACAGAACTTCTGATGCCATCATCATCGGGGTTTGGGAGATTGTTCAAATCAGGGTTTCCTCGCGAGAGTTCCGACAGAACTTCTGATGCCATCATCATCATCGAAAGTTCCGATAGAACTTTTGGCAAGTTTTATTATGATGGGAGATTGTTCAAATCAGGGTTTCCCCGTGAGAGTTCGAATCTCTCAAGCGACGCTATCATCATCAAAAAGGGGAAGATTATTGAATCTCATATTTTGATGATGAAACCAATTGATAATTGTTTATGATTTGATCTGTATTTTGAGTGACGCAGGATGCTTTGATCAGGATGAGACAATTAAAGCAGGAAGAATCATGTTATGTCGGGGGAAAACATGTCAGAAGATTAGACGTTGGGCCGGAGGATCGGTCGACGTATCGATAGAAGGCTTCGGGCCGTGGATTCGGGCATCGGGCTAAGAAGAGTAGATATTGTGCTAAGGATATCGAAGTTGTTGAGTCAACTAGCTGATTGGGCAATAGGCCACAAGAGAGGACAATGCGCCAAAGAATCGGACGAAGCGTCGAGGGACTAATGACATGCCAGACAACTTGATTAATATTTAGAATTAATTGTCTAGATCGAAGTATGTTTTACATGTGCAGGATTAACTACAATACCAAGGCATGAAGCAAAATAAAGTCTCAGAGTCAAGGATGTGACTTCACTGGCAAGCTCCGAGACTTCTCGGCTGGTTCCGACAGAACTTTCGACGAACGTCCGGACTTCCGACGAACTCTCGAACTCCCAACGAAATCGTGTCCTTGACTCCGGGACTTCATTTTGCTTTATGCCTTAGTATCGTAGTTAATCCTGCACATGTAAAACACACTTTGATCTAGACAATTAATACTAAGCATTAATCAAGTTGTCCGGCATGTCATTGGTCCATTGACGCTTCGTTCGATTCTTCGACGCATCGTCCTCTCTTGTGGCCTATTGCCTAATCGGCCAGATGACTTCGCAACTCCGATATCCTTGGCGCAATATCTACTCTTCTTGGCCCGATGCCCGAATCCACGGCCCGAAGCCTTTTGTCGATACGTCGACCGATCCTCCGGCTCGACATCCAATCTTCTGACATGTTTTCCCCCGGTACAACATGATTTTTCCTGCTTTAATTATCTCATCCTGATCGAAGCATCTTGCGTCATGCAAAACACAAATTAAATTATAAACAATTATCAATTGGTTTCATCATCAAAATACGAGATTCAACAATCTCCCCCTTTTTGATGATGACAACCAATTGATGATGGAGTTAACCTTAACTTTTGGAGTTTAAACAAACTCCCCCTATCAATATGTCATTGATAGAAACTCTTGGATTCAAAAATCCAAAGAACAAATCATGCATAACATCAACATACTTCTCTCTCTTTGTCATAAAAAAAAAGAAGTTCAATTTTCATGTGTTTGAAAATATATATTCAAATCATTGCATAATAAACATCAAGTTTTATCATTATGCAAGCTAGCAAAAATTTTACAGTATTTTAAAACATACAAGCTAGTAATTTTGAGATGTTCAAGAAAGCAACTTTTGTTTCTTGAAATAGGCAAGTTAGCATTATTTGCTTCTCTTTTTAGATGAGCAAGCTAGCATGTTTTTTTTTTACTCTTCTTGAATTATGCAAGCTAGCAAATTTCTCTTTGAGATGTGCACATTAGCAACTCTTTCTCCCCTTTTGTCATTGGCAAAAAGAGGGGAAGATTATAATTTGCAAGCTAGCATGTTTTTTTTTTACTCTTCTTGAATTATGCAAGCTAGCAAATTTCTCTTTGAGATGTGCACATTAGCAACTCTTTCTCCCCTTTTGTCATTGGCAAAAAGAGGGGAAGATTATAATTTTGTAGTTCTTTTCCTTTTACATCAATTTTCACATCATGAGAAAATAAATTTGTATTATAAACAATCTCATGTTTTATCGTTCAAGTTAGCATAAAATTAGCAAGTGCTACATCATATTAGAACATGCATGCTATCAAGTTTTAGATATGCAAGGTAGTGAGATAGCATGTTCTACAACATACAAGTTAGCAATATTTTTCATCATTTCATAAAGTGTAAGCTAGCAATTTTATATCACTTTACAACATGCATAATCACCAAATCATCATTAATTTTAAAGATGTGCATGATTGCAAATTTTCCAAGTTTATATTTTTGCTTTTTAAGATAGGCAAGCTAGTGATTTTCAAGATAGCAAGATCTTTCCTCTCTTTTGAGAAGTGTTATTTTTGCTTCCTTTGCAAAGTGCAAGCTAGCAAAATTTTACACATATGAAAGTTGGCAAGATTTGTGTTTTTTTTTTTTATTTGTGCAAGCTAGCTAGCAAGCTAGATTTTATCTCCCCCTTTGTCATTGTCAAAAATAAGGGAAGAATACAATGTTGTAATT
>LVTN01000421.1:60532-87948 GCA_001649415.1 Musa itinerans | reverse complement strand
TAACAAAGATGAAAAATCAAGTCGTGAATATCAAAACAATTTTTCATCATGAATATTTCATCATTGCATGCATCAAAATAATATCATGAGTGTTTCATGCACTCATATCATCACATGAAGAATATTAAAAAGAACTTGGTGATGAGATATATACTTCATAAATTCAAAGAATTTTACATAATAAAATTCAAGTCATAAACCTTAAAAGATGTCATGAGAGAACACATAAACGATCTTGATTCATATATAATACCTCAATTTTGAATGTCATAAGATATGATTTATTTCAATAAATCTCTTTTTATAAGTGGATAAAAGAAACATAGGAGATCTTGATTCGTGCATAAGAAATCTCAAATTATAAATTTTAAAAAATCAAGATAAAACTCATTTAAATTTAAATCATCAAATCAAGATCATTTTTAAAATCCATGAGATTCATAAAAGCATAATATACATATTTTCATTAATCTCCTTTTTGGAAAAATCGATAAAGTAGGAAAAATAAAATTTTCATGGAGAAACCCGTCCTCTTTTTAGTTGTTTCAATACATGTGATTTATTTCATTCAAGCATGTCCTTTTTCATTTCTGTCAAATAAAAACATGCATCAATTATTTAAAAAACCGAAAAAGAACTTTCATTGCAACAAAGATCGATAAGCCAAAAATCGTCATGCATAATTTCAAAATAAAAACTCATTAAGTATGATCATTGTGCATTAAATTATCAAGTATGATTTCATTAAAAAATGAAGCATTTTCAATCAAGATCTTTTTGTTTATTGTAGTCATGCATTTTTCTTTTTAGGTGAATCTAACTTTTCATGCTTAGATTTCCATACAAAAGCCATGCATCATCATTAAGCATGGTATCAAACTTCTTAATATTTTCATTAAGACATCAAGGATGGTTTCAATCAAAATCGGAAATCATCAAGATACATATTATTTCTTCTTGAAGAAATATATATAGGATCATTAGATTTAAATTTAACATTTTATTCCATTAACATAAAACATGCAAATTTCATTATCATTTTCAAAATTACTAGCATAATCATATTCTTTTGCATTTTCATTTTTAAACATGTAATTTTTAAGAAAAATAATTTTTCTAAACTAAATTAAAAAATAAAATGCATCATGAAAAGCATCATGTAATTTCGAAATAAATTAAGGTGGTTTCGATTACCTCATCGTCGAAAACCGTTAAGGCGTAGTTTGTCACCTTGCCTTTGTTGGATTGTCCTTCATCTTCGGTTAAGCTCGTTTCATCCAAGATTATGTCCCTCTTCTTGCATTCATAGCAAATAGTCTATAAATTTTTGGCTCCATTTTTTAAGCCATTTAGAGTCTATAAATAACTCGCTCATGCTTGCTTAGTAAAAGCATGAAAACTTGAGATTTAAAGTGTGTAAACTCTTTTAAAAAGTATTGAGACTCTTCCTCCTTAAGTTTAGAGGTCATTCTAAAGGAGGTATGAGGTTTTCTTATAAAAGAGATGTGTGAAGGTTCTCTTATAAGCCTGTGAGAAAGAGTTGATCTTGAGGGAAAAGAAGGGTAGTTGATATTCGCCTATTGAAAAGAAGATCGGTAGTGAAAGTCGGTGACCTTGAGGGAAGAGGAATCGGGAGCAGACATAGGTTAGGATGACCGAACCACTATAAATCAGGTTTGCATTTCTCTTTATGTTTTTCCTTACTATTACTAACTGAGTTTAATCGTGTTTTTATATGTAAAACTATAAGAAAATCTAGGAGTAACATCACATGTGCAGCGAAAAAATATAAAAACAAAAATCCCCAAACTTTCCAATGATGTGTTCGTCGTCGTGCGAAGATTGGTACGTAAAATCCACAAAACCAAAAACTACATATATGAAAGATTATGTTTTACCTTGGGAATCATATATCCCTGAATCCCTATAGATCTGTAGGAGAGGATGATGGAGGTAAAGTGTCATTCTCTCTAGCGGTGATCCACATAGTAAGGCTGTGACGACGCTCCTCCAATCGCTGCCCAAAACTCCACACCTACTATATGAGGAGGAGAAGGGAGGAGGAGATTAGGAGGTGGCAACCAAGAAACCTCTAGCCTATGGGTGTTTAATTCCTTCCTATTTATAGAGGCTCCTTGTCAACTTAACCTTAATGAATCCTGCCCTATTAGGTATTGGATCTCCATCCAACTACCCTAGTCTATTAGATTAGTGGATCTCTATCTAATAATCTCTCATTGGCTCTTATTGGATCTCATTCATAGGATCCAATAATTCAGGGACTTATTGGATATCAAATAAGATAGAGGCTCTAGTGGATATCTTATATTCGAACCTCTACTTGTTGCAACACCTACCATATATATGACCCTCTAGGCCTAATATCGAGCTGGTCATGAGTCATACTTGTCAGAACTTCTTTTGGCTCAGTGAATTATTATCTCCATAATAATCCACTTGACTCATCGACTATGGACGTACTAGGCCACTATGCCATAGTCCCCAAACGATATAGGGGATTCTAATCCATTGGACTTGTCTATCCTCAGTTACCATGTATATATAGTCCCTCATTCATCTAATATCCCAAAGACCGTATACCTGGCATGGTGCTATAAGACCCATACGATTTTTACTCGAGTCTCACTCTAATCGGATTCTCTCGAAGAACTATTTCTCTCTCAATCCGAATGACCTTAACCAGGGATTTGTTTGAGCAAGTCTACATGGGACATTTCTCTCATGACACTGAGAGCTGATGGTCCTCTATCGACACTCAATAGCCCTCGTAAGGTTAGCGACCACTCTCGATGATCGGCTATGCTAGATTTAAAACTTCCAGACATATAAATCTAGTATCAAAGAGTGGGGTACTTATATAGGACATCCGTCTAAGGACCAAATATACAACTGAGACTATGGAATCACTATTTGATAATAAGGCATTATCAACCATCCAACATTCAGTAAGAGGATCAATTAGTGATCAAATTCTCCAATGAGTACCTGCATTTTATCCCTAGTATCCCCACACGAGCAACTGTAAGATCAGCCACCTCCATCATATGTACGGGTATATAGTACACTAGTATGTCTGATTATCTCGATGTCCCTCTCGAGTATCCTATAACCGAGATTATTTAGGGTCTGTGTTTAAAGGCGAATCGGTCTCATTATCGTGATCTCATCATAATCTGATTCCCATTACATGGATCCATGGATATCATAATATATTCATGTAATAGGTAATATAAAGTAAGAAAATGTCAAATAATATAATAAGCAGACAAATGCATATCATGTCACACATGCGATCACTAATGTGATTGGCTTATAGGGCACCTATGACCAGCAATCTCTCATTTGACCTAAAGCCAATCACATATATGTTTGATCCCCATCAGACCCCTATGACGCTCAAAGACAATATAAGATAACGACTTTGTCAATGGGTTTGTAATGTTATCTTCGGATGAAACTCTTTCCACTGCTACATCTCCTTGGGCCACGATCTCTCTAATAAGCTAGAACCTCCTCATAACACTTCTGATGAGACCCGGGTTCACTCATTTAAGCAATCGCCCCATTATTATCACAAAATAAGGGAATTGGCTCCTCACTATCGAGTACAACTCCCAAAATATGTGATGAACTTCTTCATCTAGACTCCCTCCTTTGTTGCCTCTACTGTAGTAATATACTCTACCTCTATGGTCGAGTCAGTAGTAGTATCTTACTTTAAACTCTTCCAGCATATTGCTCCTCCATTTAAGGTAAACACATTCCCTGAATTAGACTTGCTATCATCGACATCGGACTGGAAACTCGAGTCTGTGTAACCTTCAACCCTAAGGCTACTACCTCTATATACTAGTAAAAGATCCTTAGTCTTTCTCAAGTACTTAAGGATATACTTTATTTCTTTCCAGTGCTCCAAGCTTGGATCTGCCTAATACCTACTTGTGACACTCAGAGCATGCACTATATCAGGTTTGGTACATAGCATGACATACATGATAGACCCTATCGCTGAGGCATTGAGTATCCTATCTATGTTCGTCCTTTCTTCAGGAGTCTTTGGGGACATACTCCTAGAAAGTGATATCTCATGTCAAACTTTTTGACAATGATGTCTATATACTTGGATTGAGACAAGTCAAGCATCCTCTTGGATCTATCTCTATAGATCAGAATCTCCAAGATATAGGATACTTCCCCTAAGTCCTTCATGGAGAAGTGTCTAGATAACCAAGCCTTTACTATGGATAGCATTCCTACATCATTTCCAATAATCAGGATGTCATCTACATATAATAGTAAAAAGGTGATAATGCTTCTACTTACCTTCTTGTACACACAAGGTTTATCTTCGTTCTTAACGAAGTCATAATATCCGATCGCCTCATCAAATCTTATGCTCCAACTTCAGGAAGCTAGCTTCAGTCCATAAATGGACCTAAGCAACCTATACACCCTATCTAGGCAGTCCTTGGACATGAATCCCTCAGGCTGTAACATATCCACCTCCTCCTCAAGGTTGCCATTGAGGAATGCAGTTTTAACATTCATCTGTCAGATCTCATAATCATAGTGTGCTGCAATAGCCAATAGAATTTGGATAGATTTTAGTATGGTTACGGGTGAGAAGGTTTCGTTATAGTCAACACTTTCCCTTTGACGATACCTCTTAGCCACTAACCTTACTTTATAGGTCTTTACCTTTTCATCTACTCTGATCTTCTTCTTGAAGATCCACTTGCAACCGATGGATGCAATACCCTCGGGTGCATCAACTAGGTTTTAAACCTTGTTGGAGTACATGAAATCCATCTCAGAATTCATGGCTTCTTGCCACTTCTCGGAGTCTATACTCGTAATAGCCTCCTCGTAGGTTTGAGGATTAATATCCTCAACATCCTCTCCTTTAATATGTCCCATATATCTCTCAAGAGGATGAGATACTCTGTTGGACTTACGTAAAGTCGGAACTTATGTGCTAGGTACTTGAACAAACTCAGGCTATGGAGTGATGCTTGAGTTAGGTTCTCCAACCTCGCTCAACTCTATTATGCTCTCACTATCTCCACCAAGAATGTGTTCCTTCTCAAGGAACACCGCTCTCTTGGCTACAAAGACCTTATGGTCATCGGGATGATAGAAATAATACACACACGTTTCCTTGGGGTATCCCACGAACTTGCACCACTTCGTCCTCGATTTCAACTTATCGGGGTTGTGTCTTTTAACGAAGATAGGACAACACTAAATCTTAACAACCTTGAGATTAAGCTTTTTCCCTTTTCATATCTCATATGGTATAGACACTATCGACTTAGTTGGAATTCTGTTCAGAAGGTAAGTTGCAGTCTCTTTGGCATATCCCCAGAATGAGATGGGTAGGTCGGCGAAGCTCAACATGGACTGCACCATGTCTAACAATGTACAATTCATCCTTTTAAATACATCATTGGGTTAAGGTGTATAAGGAGGTGTCTATTAGGATAGAATCTCATGGTCCTTGAGGAATTGGGTGAACTCTGTACTCAAGTACTCGCCTCCTCGATTTGATCGAAGAGTCTTAATACTTTTTCCAATCTGGTTCTCTATTTTATTCTTATATTCTTTGAATTTCTCAAAGGCCTTGGACTTATACTTCATCAAGTACACATGTCCATACCTTGAGAAATCATTAGTAAAAGTAATAAAGTAGGAGTAACCACCTATGGCATGAGTTGACATGGGTCTATATACATAACTATGTATGAGTTCAAGTAGGTCAGTGGCTCTCTCTCCAATTCCACTAAAAGAAGAGTTGGTCAGTTTTCCACGAAGGCAAGGTTCACAAGTTGCATATGACTCATAGTTAAAAAGATCCAGATATCGATCCTTTAGTAACTTTTGGATCCTTCTCATGGATATGACCTAGCCTACAATGCCACAAGTATGCACTGTTTACCTCATCTTGTTTCCTCTTGGACATACTTACATTCATGATATATGAAGTAGTGTTTAGCATAAACAAACCATTATGCAATGTTCCTCTCATGATAATCTCATCATATAATAATATTGAAAAATCATTGTTCCAAAAAACTAATTTATATCCACTAACTAACAAACATGAAATGAAAATAATATTTTTAATAATAGAAGGAACAAAATAGCATGCATCCAATGCAATAATAGCTCCACCAGGTAGATGTAGGGTGACCTCACCAATAGCTATTATAGCAACTTTTGCTCCATTGCTCATCTTGAGGTCTATCTTGCCACTCACCAATCTCCTAGGTCTTATCAGAACTTGCAATGAATTGTAAATATGACAAGTACTATCGGTATCTAATAAACATGTGTTATCATAAGAGTCTGATAAATGGAAACTAATCAGGAATGTACCTGAAGCTTCTCCAAGCTTCTGTTTTGCCCTCTTTGCAAAGTACTCTTTGCAGTTCCTCTTATAGTGCTCATCTTTGCCATAGTGGAAGCATTGGCCTTTGTCTTTTGTCGGGTCTTTTTTAGCAATCTTTGCTTTACCCGGTCTGCCCTTGCCCTTCTTCAGGGACTTTTTTGTATTCCTTTTCTTTCTAGTCTCACTAGTATAGAGAACTGACTTCTTTTTCTTGATATTGCTCTCTACCTCCCTTAACATATTGAGGAGCTTAGGAAGAGTCACCTCAAGCTTGTTTATATTAAAATTTATTATGAACTGTGAAAAAGAATCTGGTAGGGACTAAAGCACAAGATCCACACACAGGTTATCCTCTAGGATCATTCCTAGACCTATGAGTTTCTCTATCCACTTAATCATCTTTAGGACATGGTTCTAAACCGGTGTCTCCTCAGTTATCCTAGCGCGAAATAGGCTCTTGGATATCTCATATCACTGAGTCCTTCCTTGTTTCTCAAACAGTTTACGGACATATAAGAGAATGGATCTAGCATCCATATTTTCATGTTGTCTCTTTAACTCAGGAGTTATGGAGCCCAACATATAACACTGAGCAAGAGTGGAGTCATCTATGTACTTCACGTGGTGAGTGATCTCATCCTCACTTGCCCCTTCCTCGGGCGTAGGCATCATTGTATCATGGACGTACACAATTTTCTCCATTGTGGGAACAATTCTCAAGTTGTGAAGCCAATCCATATAATTTGGACCAGTGAGGTGGTTGACATCAAGTATGCCACGTAAGAGATTTTAAAGCAATATTTTCTAAAAATTAACATGTAGCAGAAATAAATAATATGCAGACTTTGCAGAAAATAAACAAATAAGATATGAACTTCTATCTTAATCTACTCTTACTATTTTCTCGTGAAACATATAACTCCCTTCGATATGTGAATCGAAGACCCCCGACAGATCTCTAGTGGGGATCGGGATCCAATCGGTGTCTTAATATAATCTTGAGGGACTCGACCAATCACGCTAAGCCCATAAAGGTAGGCAACTCTTACCGATCACAACTCCTTGTGATTCCCATCCTATTAGGCCTCTGAACCACTATGGTCTCGAGGGACTCGACCAACCATAATATTTGGTTAAGTCAACACCATCATTACAAGATGAGTCTGATTCGATGATATACCTCGAGGGACTCGACCAAGCATACAATGTCCTCAAGCCACTAGTGACATCTCTATGTCATAGGAAAGATAGTGAATCGCGATATAGATGAGCCTCGAGGGACTTGACCAACTCAACCTACATCAAGAATCGGTCCCTACCTATAACGATGGAAGGCCATGTGGGTCAATCTAATTATCTCATGTTTACCGACTTAATATTAGCAAGAGAAGGGATTTTGATTTGGTCTCATAATATGACATGTCACACACATACATATTTAATATATATATATATATCTACATCGTATGTAAATATATATACATATCTACTATGTGTATAAGCAATCATACCATATGACCATGGACCACAGCCTAATGTGATCAGGCCCAAGCTAATGAGCCTAATCACTCACATCAAGATCTATATATGCAACGGTGCATCTCCATGCCCTGTGATCGTCCTCGTTTGTTCCGTCGGCATCTCGACGCATCTCTATGCATCTCGATCGTCTGTCTCGTGGGTCCCGTTATCGCTTCCACGCTCCCGCTATGCCTTCTCGTGTGATTACAACTTAATTATAAGCCTGATAATAAACGAGTAAAATAGAGACTCGTAGGCCTCAATAATAAAAATAATCACATTACATGTACACACATCACACGATCCACGATCATCCGTCCACATCATACATCACATGTACATATCATCATCATGTAGGACTACTAGTTAATAATAATTATTTAAACTTTTTAATTAATTGATATTTTTTGAAATTGGGACATGTAAATTTTTTTTTGAATTATGAGGGGTATTTTGGTAATTTAGATAGAAAAGACAGAACTTGAAATTTCTGAAATTATAAGGGGCAAAACTATCTTTTGCCCAGAAAACCCAAACCCACTTTCTTTGTTGCTGCGTTGTGGTCGCCGCCACCCCCCCCGACGATCGCCACTACGCGAGGAGGGGGAGCCGCCCCTATGGGGGTCGATAGCCAATGGGCGCTGCACATAGATGGCAGCAAGGGCAACAACAGTTGCTACCCTTTCTCTCTTTTATGTTTGTTAGGATCGAGAGTCCGTGGTCGGCACTAAGAGGGGGGGTGAATTAGTGTAGCGGTAAAAGTTATGTATTCAAAAACTTCGTTGCGATAAAACCGGTTTTGTAAAGGGAATAACTTTGAAAGCGTACGGAAACATAGTGAAGGAGGAATTCAGTTTGCAGTAAGGTCAACACAAGATGAGTCTGATTCGATGATATACCTCGAGGGACTCGACCAAGCATACAATGTCCTCAAGCCACTAGTGACATCTCTATGTCATAGGAAAGATAGTGAATCGCGATATAGATGAGCCTCGAGGGACTTGACCAACTCAACCTACATCAAGAATCGGTCCCTACCTATAACGATGGAAGGCCATGTGGGTCAATCTAATTATCTCATGTTTACCGACTTAATATTAGCAAGAGAAGGGATTTTGATTTGGTCTCATAATATGACATGTCACACACATACATATTTAATATATATATATATATCTACATCGTATGTAAATATATATACATATCTACTATGTGTATAAGCAATCATACCATATGACCATGGACCACAGCCTAATGTGATCAGGCCCAAGCTAATGAGCCTAATCACTCACATCAAGATCTATATATGCAACGGTGCATCTCCATGCCCTGTGATCGTCCTCGTTTGTTCCGTCGGCATCTCGACGCATCTCTATGCATCTCGATCGTCTGTCTCGTGGGTCCCGTTATCGCTTCCACGCTCCCGCTATGCCTTCTCGTGTGATTACAACTTAATTATAAGCCTGATAATAAACGAGTAAAATAGAGACTCGTAGGCCTCAATAATAAAAATAATCACATTACATGTACACACATCACACGATCCACGATCATCCGTCCACATCATACATCACATGTACATATCATCATCATGTAGGACTACTAGTTAATAATAATTATTTAAACTTTTTAATTAATTGATATTTTTTGAAATTGGGACATGTAAATTTTTTTTTGAATTATGAGGGGTATTTTGGTAATTTAGATAGAAAAGACAGAACTTGAAATTTCTGAAATTATAAGGGGCAAAACTATCTTTTGCCCAGAAAACCCAAACCCACTTTCTTTGTTGCTGCGTTGTGGTCGCCGCCACCCCCCCCGACGATCGCCACTACGCGAGGAGGGGGAGCCGCCCCTATGGGGGTCGATAGCCAATGGGCGCTGCACATAGATGGCAGCAAGGGCAACAACAGTTGCTACCCTTTCTCTCTTTTATGTTTGTTAGGATCGAGAGTCCGTGGTCGGCACTAAGAGGGGGGGTGAATTAGTGTAGCGGTAAAAGTTATGTATTCAAAAACTTCGTTGCGATAAAACCGGTTTTGTAAAGGGAATAACTTTGAAAGCGTACGGAAACATAGTGAAGGAGGAATTCAGTTTGCAGTAAGGTCAACAGCAAGAAGTAAATGCAAACCGATTTATAGTGGTTCGGTTGTCGTGACCTACATCTACTCCGTCGATTCCTCTTCCGTCGAGGCCACCGGCATCCACTATGGGTCTTCCTTCAATAGGCGAAGACCAACCAGCTTTTACACCCCTCTTCTCCTTTACACGGCTTTAGAAGACAACCCTTACAAGCACTCACACTCCTCTTTACAGAATTCTAAAGAGTTAACCTTAACTCCCGAAGTTTAAACAAACTCCCCGTGTCAATATGCCTTATTGATAGAAACTCTTGGATTCAAAAATCCAAAGATAGCATAAACTTATGCATAACATCATACTTCTCCCCCTTTGTCATCAACAAAAAGGAGAAGTCCAATTCTAATGTGTTTAGAAATAAGTTTAAATCATTGCATGAAAAATATAATATCAAGTTTTTTTATCATGCAATTTGTAAGCTAGAAAATTTAGTAAGTGTTATATCATGCTTAGAACATTCAAGCTATCAAGTTGTAGATATGCAAGGTAGTAAGATAGCAATTTCTACAACATACAAGCTAGCAACTTTTACAACATTTTAGAAGATGCAAGCTAGCAGTTTTGAGATATTCAAGAAAGCAAGTTCTTCTCTTTGCAATATGTAAGCTAGCAAATATTTGCTTCCTTTGCAATGTTTGAGCTAGCAATTTCGCTTCCTTTGCAAAGTGCATGTTTCTAAATTTTGCAAGATGAGCTAGCAATATTTCTCCCCCTTTGTCATTGTTAAAAAGAAGGGAAGACACTTTGCGTCAATTTCTAAATCATGATAAAGGTAAATAGCATAGATAAAAATTCATGTCATGAATGTCAAAATAATTATTTTATGATGAATATTTCATCATTGCATGCATCATTCCAAATCATAAATATTTCACATCATGATGGTATCAATTTTATCAAATTATATCCTACCATGCATGATCAAAACTTCCCCCCATTTTATCATTGTAAACAAGAAAGAAGAAGGGAAGAACATAAAAGTATAAAATTAATCATTTCAAGGCATTCGTGTCATAAATACAAAGAAATCATGTCATCAAATATAAGACAATTTGAATACCAAGAGACATGATTTATTTCAACAAATCTCCTTTATTTTTATACATGTCAAAAAGAAATATAGGAGATCAAATGTTATAGTATCTTGATTCTTGCATAAGAAATCTTAAGTTATAAATTTCAAAAAATCAAGATAGGTCTTATTCAAACTCAAATCATCAAATCAAAATCATTTTCAAGAGATTATTCATAAAAAGAAAAACATAGATAGATTTATTAATCTCTCCTTTTTAGGAAAATGGTAGGAGTTCAAAATTAAGATGATGATTCATAAAAAATATCATAAGTTATAATCAAGAGAAAAATCATCATTTTTAAAACAAAAAAAGCCACTTTTATTTCCGTGAAAATTGATAATCCATAAGTCTCAAAAATCTTCATGCATAATTTTGAAAAATAAATTTATGAGGCACGATATCATTAAACATAATTTCATAAGGCATTTTTAATCAAAATCATTTTGTTTATCATAAACATGTAATTTTTATAATTATTTTCAAAATTACTAAAATGGTAAGCATGATTCATAATTTTTGCATTTTCATTATTAAATTATTAAACATGTAATTTTCAAGAAATTAATTCTAAACTAAAAAAAGGAAAATGCATCATGAAAAGCATCATGTAATTTCAAAGTAAATTAAAGGCATTTTGATTACCTCAACGTCGGAAGGCGTTAAGGAGTAGTTGCCACCTCGTCTTTGTTGATTTTCTCCTCGTCTTCGGAGGAGCTCGATTCATCCCATTTTGTGTTCTTCTTGCATTCAAAGTAAGTAGTTGCGTTCTTTTTGTTCTTTAATTTTTGTTTCATGAACTTTTTAAATTTCTTAGTGAGTTCAAGTTTACCATCACTTGAGCTTATGCTCGAGTGGTCTTCTTTTGTTCAATGTCTCAAATTCTTCCTGTTTTTTGGAAGGTGGTTCTCAAGTTCTTTACGTGCATTGCATGTCATTTCATAGGTCATCAAGGACCCTATTAGTTTTTCGATTGAAAATTAGTTCAAGTTTTTTGATTTTTGAATGGCTGTTATTTTTGAATCCCAACTCTTATTAAGAGAATGCAAAATCTTGTTTACAAGTTCAAAATCCAAAAAACATTTGCCAAGAGCTTTTAAACCATTGACGACATCCATAAAATGGGTGTACATATCAACAATGATTTCACTCGGCTTCATTCGAAAAAGCTCGAAATCATACATTAAAAAATCAATTTTCGAATCTTTAACATTGCTTGTTCCTTTGTGTGCCAAATATTGAAAGCTATTTCGCAAGTAGAAACACGATTAAACTCATTTCTATCTAAGGTGCAAAACAAGGCATTCATAGCCTTTGCATTTAGAGAAAACGTCTTCTTCTCCAAATCATTCCAATGGTTCATTGGAAGAGAAGACATTTGAAAACCGGATTCAACTATATGCCATAAATCGAGATTTAATGAAAGCAAGAAAACTCTCATTCGAGTTTTCAAATAAGTGTAGCCCGTCCCATTGAAAAAGGAGGACGAATGAGAGAGTGACCCTCTTGAAAGCCGAAAAGAGCCATTTCTCTTAGATGTTAAACCAACTGAGAAATCATGAGGCTCTGATACCAATTATTAGGATCGAGAGTCCGTGGTCGGCACTAAGAGGGGGGGTGAATTAGTGCAGCGGTAAAAGTTGTGTCTTCAAACACTTCGTTGCGATAAAATCAGTTTTGTAAAGGTAATAACTTTGAAAGCGTACAGAAACATAGTGAAGGAGGAATTCAGTTTACAGTAAGGTAAACAACAATAAGTAAATGCAAACTGATTTATAGTGGTTCAATCGTCGTGACCTACATCCACTCCGCCGATTCCTCTTCCGTCGAGGCCATCGACATCCACTATGGGTCTTCCTTCAATGGGCGAAGACCAACCACCTTTTACACCCCTCTTCTCCTTTTCACGAGTTTAGGAGATAACCCTTACAAGCACTCACACTCCTCTTTACATAATTCTAAACTTAGAGTGGAGGAGGGAATCTCTAAAGAGATTGCAACAGCGTTTTCTCACTTTTGAATACTCTGCTTGTATGCTTTAACTAGGGATGAGAGGGGTATTTATAGGCTTTAAGTTGATTTAAACTTGGAGCCTAAAACTTTCCCATCCCGGGTTCCCCGAGCACGAGCGGTACCACCGCCCAATGTTAGTCTACGTTGGGCGGTACCACCGCTGGGTGGTACCCTGAGCACGGGCGGTACCACCGCCTGCACTGGGCGGTACCACCGCCTATGCTGGGTGGTACCATTGACACTGCCCTGGGCGGTACCACTGCTTGGGGGGCAGTGCTGGGTGGTACTACCGCCCAAACTGGCAGTACCATCACCTGACACAGTTTCGAAGACTATGCCATGACAGTGAGACTTCTTGGGGCATTGTTTGGGCTTCTCATTGGGCCCAACATAGTCCTTACATGGGCCTAGCTGGCCCCTAATTGGGTTGGCCCAAATCCAAACTCAATTATGTGCTAACTACGAAATCCTAAGACATTTGCTAAGCTAAACAAGTCCTTATGTCTATTCTTCAAGCGAGCTTCCGGCAATCTTCCGACGAACTTCCGATGATCTCTCGGCAATGTTTCGGTGGACTCCCGGCAAGCTCCTGGACTTCACGATGATCTTCTTGGCGAGTTCCGATGAGCTTCTCTGGCAAGCTCCGAGACTTCTCGGCTGGTTCCGCTAGAACTTCCGATGAACGTCCAGACTTCCGACGAACTCTCGAACTCCCAACGTGATCTCAATCTTGACTCTGGGACTTCATTTTGCTTCATGCCTTACTTTCGTAGTTAATCCTGCACATGTAAAAATACTCTTCGATCTAGACAATTAATACTAAGCATTAATCAAGTTGTCCGGCATGTCATTGGTCTCTTGACGCTTCGTCCGATTCTTCGACACATCGTCCTCTCTTGCGGCCTATTGCCCAATCGGCCAGTTGACTCTGCAACTCTGATATCCTTGGTGCAATATCTGCTCTTCTTAGCTCGATGCCCGAATCTACGACCCGAAGCCTTCTGTCGATACGTCGATCGTTCCACCGGCCCGACGTCTAATCTTCTGACATGTTTTCCTCTGGCACAACGTGATTCTTCTTGCTTTAATTGTCTCATCTTGATCGAAGCATCCTACATCACTCAAAACACAGATTAAAATATAAACACATATCAATTGGTTTCATCATCAAAATCTGAGATTCAATAATGTTAACAATTTTGACGTCCAAAGCTTTTCTAAAACAAAACACATAGTTTGAAATCAATCTTTCGCATAAACAACCTAGCTCTGATACAACTGTAGGGAAATTTAGGGGCAACCTCGCATGCGCAGTGGAAGAACAGAAAAATAAAAATCCCCAAATTTTCTAATGATGTGTTCATCATCGTGCGAATATTGGTACGCAAAATCCGCAAAACCGAAAACTACATATATGAAAAATAATGTTTTACCTAGAGAGATCATATATCTCTAAATCCCTATAGAACTGTAGGATATGATGAAGGAGGTAAAGCGCCATCCTCTCTAGCGGTGATCTACATAATAGGGCTGCGACGATGCTCCTCCAATCATTGCCCAAAACTCTACACTTGCTATCTAAGGAGGAGAAGGGGGAGGAGATTAGGAGATGACAACCAAGAAACCTTTAGCCTATAGGTATTTGGTTCCCTCCTATTTATAGAGGCCCCTTGTCACCTTAACCATAATGGATCCGACCCTATTGGGTACTGAATCTCCATCTAACTACCAAAGCCTCTTAAATTAGTGGATCTCTATCCAATAATCTCTCATTGGCTCTTATTGGATTTCATCTATAGGATCCAATAATTCATCGACTTATTGGATATCCAATAAGTTAGGGGCTCCAACGGATATATCATCTCTGAACCTTTACTCATCGCAACGTCTACCATATGTGTGTGACCCTCTAGGCCCAATATCGAGCTAGCCATGAGTTATACTTGTCAGAACTCCTTCTGGCTCAATGAATTATTATCTCCATAATAATTCATTCGACTCATCGACTACAGACGTACTAGGCCACTATGTCATAGTCCCCAAATGATACAGGGGAATCCAATCCATTGGACCTGTCTATCCTCAGTTATTGTGTATCTATAGTCTCTCATTCATCTAATATCCCAAAGTTCGTATACCGGGCATTGTGCTATCAAACTCATACGGTTTCTACTCGAGTCTCACTCTAATCGGATTCTCTCATAGAACTCTTTCTCTCTCAATCTGAATGACCCTGGTCAGGGATTTGTCGGAGCAAGAACACATGAGATATTCCTCTCATGACACCAAGAGTGGATGATTCTCTATCGACACTCAATAGCCCTCGTAAGGTTGGCTACCACTCCCGATGACTGGTTATGCTAGAATT
This sequence comes from Musa itinerans, assembly GCA_001649415.1. Classification (NCBI taxonomy): domain Eukaryota; kingdom Viridiplantae; phylum Streptophyta; class Magnoliopsida; order Zingiberales; family Musaceae; genus Musa; species Musa itinerans. Next base: position 72,425 of record LVTN01000421.1, on the reverse strand, counting down.
GGAACTTTCAGACCTATAAGTTCGATATCAAAGAGTGGAGTACTTATATAAGATATCCTTGGTGTCTCAAGTCTAAGGACCAAATATACCATTGGAACTACAAAATTGATGTTTGACAATAAGGCATCATCAATCATCCAGCATTCCATAAGCAAATCAATTAGTAAACTCATTCTCCAATAAGCACCTACATTGTATCCTTAGTGTTCGTCCCCACATGAGCAGCTATAAGACTAGTCACCTCCATTATATATATAAGTATACAATACACTAGTTTATCCGATTATCGTAGTCTCCCTCTCGAGTAACCTATAGCCAGGATTATTTAATGTTTGTGTTTAAAGGTGAATTGGTCTCATTATCGTAATCTCATCATGATCCGATTCCCATTGCATAGATCCATGGACAACACAATATATTCATGCAATATGTAATATAAAGTGATAAAATATCAAATACTATAATAAGCAGAAAGAATACATATCATGTCACACGTGCCATCACTCATGTGATTGGTTTAGAATGAAGTCAAGCGAAACCATTGGTGACATGTACACCCATTTTACGGATGTTATCAATAGTTTGAAAGCTCTTGGCAAGGGCACTTATGACCAGTAGAAGTTGCACATTATATTTGTTACACACTTGAAATTACTTATGAAGGCATAAATAGATTAAAAGAATCTAAGACTAATCTTTTGGTATATAGTTATGAATTATTTAGAATGAAGTTAAGTGAAACCATTGGTGACATGTACACCCATTTTACGGATGTTATCAATGGTTTGAAAGCTCTTGGTAAATATTATACTAATCTTGAATTGGTTATTAAAATTTTAAGTTTCTTCCAAAAAATTGGGATCCAAAGGTAACTACAATTCAAGAAGCAAAGGACTTGAACAACTTTCTTCTTGAAGAACTCAAAGGATCATTAATGACTCGTGAAATGACTTGCAAGGCACATGATAAACACGAGGATAACCTTCCAAAGATCAGGAAAGATATTGCACGTAGAACCAAAGAAGACCACTCGAGCGAAAGCTCAAGTGATGATGATGACATAGTATTCTCTACAAAAAAATTTAAAAAGTTTATGAAAAAGAATAAGACTAATTCTACAAAACAAGAATATAAGAATAAAAATAAACTTAAAAAGATACAATAATTTGTTATGAATACAAAAAGCTAAGGTATTTTAAAAATGAGTGTCCATGAAGAAGAAGCTAACAAAGAAGAAGAAATCATTCAAGGCAACATGGGATAAATCAAGTGCATTAGAAGATGAAGAGCAAACCAATAAAGATAAAGTAGCAAATAATGCATTGATGGCTTTCAACAATGAGGTATATGACTCACTTGAAATCTCCTTTTCTTATGATGAATTACTTGATGCATTTCGTGATTTATATAATGAACTTAAAATAATTGGTAAGAAATATAAATTACTAAAAAAGGATCATGTATCTCTCTAGTGAATTTGATAAATTGAAAAATAAGTATGACAATTGCTTGTTAACATCTTGCACTAAATCTGAAGAGTTAGACTCATTCAAAAAGAAAAATATATTATTACAACAAATATTAAAAAAAATTAAAATAAAAAATAAATCATTAAATATAATTCTTGCTAATAAAGGTTATCTATGTAGAAAGGAAGGAATCGATTTCATGAGTAGTAACACTCAACAAATACCAACCACATTTGTAAAAGGACCCACGTTACATATTCCCCCTAATGTTAAATATAATTTTTGTGGAAGATATGGTCATTCTACTTATACATGTTCATTTAAAAAATATAGCTCTCATAAATTAGTTTGGGTTCCTAAAGGAACCATAAATGATTTAATGACAAAAGTTAAGAAAAGTAGATCTAACTATAAATGATCTGAAGTTAAATAGGTAGCTAAAGCAAACTCTTCTTTCTTGTAGATATGTGTTTAATCGAAAACTAGGAGCAAGAGATGGTATCTTGATAGTAAATACTCAAGGTACATGACCGGAGATCCAATATATTTCTTAAAGCTCACTAGTCAAGACGGAGGATATGTCATATTCGGAGACAACAATAAAGGAAAAATTATCGGTAAAGGAAATATAGGTAACAAATCAAATCTTTTGATTAAAGATGTTCTGTTAGTAGATGACTTAAAACATAACTTACTAAGCATTAGTCAATTGTGTGATAAGGGGTATAACATTAAATTTGAATCTAATGGTTGCATTATAGAGATACTACATAAAAATAAATCTATAATTATTTTAAGAAGTGATAATATATATACTATTGATCTTGATGATTTTCATGATGAAACATATTTTTTGGTTTTAAATAATGATACATGGCTTTGGCATAGGAGATTAGGTCATGCAAGTATGAAACTAACATCATAAATTACAACTAAAGGATTTGTAAAAGGAATGCCTAAAATTAAATTTGTCAAAGATAAGGTTTGTGATGCATGCCAACTAAGTAAACAAATAAAGAATGACTTTAAACATAAAAATCAAATAAGTACTTCTAGACCGTTACAATTAATTCATATGGATTTATTTGGACCAATTAATATCATAAGTCTAGGAGGTAATAAATATGTTTTTGTAATTATTAATGATTATAATAGATATACTTCGACATACTTCTTAGTACATAAAAGTGATTGTTTTAAATATTTTATAAAGTTTTACAAATAAGTTCAAAATAAAAAAGATTTTATGATTTCTTCTATTCGTAGTGATCATGATAGTGAATTTAAAAATCATGATTTTCAAGAATTTTATGATTCAAATGAGTATGACTATAATTTCTCTACTCCAAAAAATCCATAATAAAATATAATTGTTAAAAGAAAAAATAGGAGTTTACAAGAGATGGCAAGAATCATGCTTAATTAACATAGTCTATCTAAATATTTTTAAGCCAAAGCCGTTAACACGACATGTTATGTCATAAACAGGGTTCTCATAAGACCACTACTATCTAAAATTAGTTATGAATCGTGGAACAATAAAAGACTCAACATTTCATATTTTAAAGTTTTTGGTTGTAAATATTTTGTTTTAAATGAAAAGGATGTCTTAGGAAAATTTGATGCAAAATTTGATGAAGGAATTTTTCTTGGATATTCTTCTACTTCTAAAGCTTATCGAGTTTTCAATAAAAGAACTTTAGTTATTGAGGAATCTATCTATATTGTTTTTAATGAGTCTCCCGAGTTAAAAAATAATAATTTTAATGATGATTTTAAATTTGATATATTTAATTTGAATGAGAATTCTCCTCGCCAAAATAATTTAAATCCATCTACTTCCAAAGAATCTTTATTCAAGGAATAGAAGTATGTAGATGTATATCCTAAGAATCTAATCATTGAAGATACACCAAAAGGTGTTCAAACTCGTTCTTCATTTAAAATTTTTTGTGTAAATGCTGCTTTTTTGTCTCAAATTGAACATAAATACATTAACGATGCTCGCAAATGATGACTGGGTTTTTGCAATTATGAAGAATTAAATCAATTTGAAAGAAATAAGGTTTAAATGCTTATTCCTAAACCTAGTAATCATCTTATGATTGGCACTAAATGAGTCTTTAGGAGTAAGTAAGATGAACAAGGTATCATGGTTTGAAACAAGGCTAGATTAGTGGCTAAAAGTTTCAACCAAGAAAAAGGTACAGACTATAAAAAAAACCTTCATTCCTATGACAAAACTTAAAGTCATAAGGATATTCCTTGCCTATGCATGTTTTAAAAATTTTAAGTTATTTCAAATAGATGTGAAAGTGTTTTTCTTAATGATTTTATTTTTGAAGAAGTTTATGTTGAGCAACCACCCGAATTTGAAAATATTCATTTTCCAAACCATATTTATAATTTATCTAAGGCTCTCTATGGGTTGAAGCAAGCGCCTAGGGCTTAGTATGAGAGGTTTAATTTTTTTCTTATTCAAAATAATTTTTCAAAAGGTAAGGTTGATACCACATTATTTATTAAATATTTTAAAAATATTTTTTTAATATTTAAATTTATATTAATAATATTATTTTTGGTTCTGCAAATTAATCTTTATGTGAATCATTTGCCAAAATATGAGTTAAGAATTTGAAATGAGTTTAATAGGTGAATTGATATTTTTCTTAGGATTATAAATTAAGCAACTAAATGATAGAATTTTTATTAGTCAAATTAAGTATACTTTAGATCTATTAAAATGGTTTTACATGGATAGTGCTAAGGCTATTAACACACCGATGAGCATTTCTACTAAATTAGATATGAACAATGAAATAGATTACTTTGATCAAAAGACTTATAGAGATATGATAGGTAGTTTACTATACCTTATACCAACTAAACCTAATATAATATTTAGTGTTGGGATTTGTATAATATTTCAATCTAATCCCAAACAATCTCACTTTAAAATAGTAAAAAGAAGTTTTAAGTACTTAAAAGGAACATCGTCTCTAGGATTATGGTATCCTAAATCTAATAATTTTAATTTGATTGCTTATGCTGATCCTATAGGATATAGAATAGATAGAAAAAGTACCTTTGGAACATATCAACTTCTAGGTCATGCACTTGTTTTTTAATCTTTCAAGAAACAAAATTTTATTGCATTATCTACAATCGAGGCTAAATATATAGCAGTAGATGCATGCTGTGCACAAGTAATTTGGATGAAGAATACCTTGGAAGATTATGGACTTTACTTAAAAATATTCCTATAAAATGTGATAATACTAGTGCAATTTGTTTAACAAAGAACCTTATTAAATACTTTAGGACTAAACACATTGATATTAGACATCATTTTATTAAAAATCATGTTAATAATCATGATATATTTTTAGATTTTATTGACACAAAACATCAATTAGTAGATATTTTTACTAAATCATTGAATGGGGAACAATTTGATTTTATTAGAAAAACATTAGGCATGTTGAATTCTTCAAATACATTAATTCTTCTCATATGATTTTTTTTTTTTTTAGATTCATTCAAATGGATCATTATCTTGATTTCTTGTTGTTTATGTATTCACGACTTGAGATTTATTTCATATGACTCCTTAATATTCATGACTTGTATGCCCCATCATCAAATTGATCTCTCATAATCTTTAATATTAATATCTTTCATGTTATGATTGACGCATTGATGTAAATAAAGAGAAATAGCACAATGAATATATGGTATCCTTTTCTTTTTTATGATGGCAAAGGAGGGAGAGAGAAGTAGTAGCTTTTCATTTATGATAAAGGGGGAGAAGTCGACTGTACTATTTGATGACTAAAAATTTATTATATTTTAACTTATGATGATTTGAAATTATGCATATGAAGTGTGCAATGATTATTTTGATATTAATATTTTGCATATGACTTTTGTAATGAAAGTCACTATAATTATTTTGATCTTTGCAATGAAAAATAAAATTATATATATGACTTTTGCAATGAAAGTCACTATAATTTTTTTATTTTGATTTGAATTCGAAGAGTTGCATTGAAAGATTATCATTTTTTTAAAATTCAAAGTTCATTGCAAAATGACATATACATGGGGGGAGTTTAGTTAAAACTCCATAATCAATTGGTTGTCATTATAAAAAAGGAGAAGATTATTGAATCGTAGATTTTGACGATAAAATTAATTGATGAGTTTATGGACTAATAAGCATTTAAGATAAGTGAAGTAGGAGAATCAGATGTTGGGCTTGAGAGCATCATGTCAGAGATTGGACATTAGGCCGGAGGATTGGTCGGCATGTCGAAGGATGAACTTCGTACCATGAGTTCAGGCATCAAGCCGGAATGATTGGATATTACGCCAAGAAGATCATATACTGCGAAAGGTCAACATGCCGATAGATCGGGCAATATACCGAAGGAAAGGATGATACGCCGGAGATTCAGACGAAGTGTCAGATAAACAAATAACAAATCATGACTTTCAATAGTAATAACATAGTTTCTATATATCTGATCAACTATCAAAGAGTTTTCAACTAGTATTACTATCATTAATGCATTACTTATTGTCTCACAATTCCTATACAGTTTCATAGCAAAATAGGGTGATATAAAAGAATGCGTAGAACCAGAATCTATAAGCACGGATGCTGGCATACCGTAGAGTGTGATGATACCTTTAATAATAGATCCCAAGGCTCAGCATCTTGATAAGTCAATGTATAGACTCTTGCCTGTCCTCCCTCTCTGGGTCCTAACTACTGTTATCCAACTGTTTGGGGTGGAGTTCATCATTGATGTTGCTTCTGAGGGCAGTCCTTCGACATGTGCCCCGGTTGTTGACAATAAAAACATATACGTTGTCCCATGGGGCATAAGGTGGAAACATGATCTGTCTTCCCATAGAAATAGCATCTTATGACGACTTAATTACTAGGAGCTCCTGCTTGTTGATGCCCAAACTGTTTGTCTTTGCCTTTCTTTGAGGGTCCAGAATGTGATCCCCCATACACAGATGGTGCAGCACTAAAAGGTCGCTTTCGATCCTTTGCTTGTTGTAGTTCATTATCTAATTTCTCCATCACAGAGCTTGATTTAATACTTCAGCATATGTTGGTAAAATCAGTACTACAATGGACTTTCTAATTGATGATCGAAGTCCCCTCTCAAAATGACGAGCTCTTTGATTTTCATTGAAAGCAATATGTGGAGAGAACTGGGCCAACTTAGTGAAATAATGATTATATTCCATTACGATTCTACTTCCTTAATGGATGCTAAGAAACTCTTGTTGCTTCTCAAAGTGAATTGAATCAGGAAAGAACTGCTCATAAACTGCATCCTTAAACTACTCCCAAGTTACCACATTACCTCCAGCCTCCAACATCCTCCTTTTTTAGGTCCACCAAGTGTCTGCCTTCTGTTCCAAAATGAAAGAAGCAAAAGGCACTTTCTGATTTTCCCTACATTTGATAGCTTCGAATGTCTTCTCCACTTGATGAATCCAATGTTCAGTAAAGATTGGATATGGTTTGCCCTAAAAAATTGGTGGTCCTAATCTCTTAAAGTGATCTAAGGTATTATTTCTACTCTGTGGAATTCCATCTCGCTTCTCCTAATGCTCAAAATATCCTCTAATAGCATTGAGAACTTCGTGTACATCATCTGGAGCATTGATGGGTGTTGGGGCATGAGGTGCATTCTGCGAAGTTGGAGAAGCTGGCCCATAATCAGTGATAGGTGTACGTGAGAATTGGGTTTGCTCTACGATGCGTGCAACTTCCAAGTTATTATTTGTTCGAACACCTTTCTGAGTGTGTAGACCAGTAGCATTGCGACCCTGAGCACCCAGAGTGATAAGACTACTAATCTCTGGAATTGGCTCCATTACTCCTATAATAGGTTAAAGACAATTATCGATTAGAGTCAATCAAGGGACCTAATACACCTACAGGCCCTAGATTATGCTTTGATACCATAAAAAGATGTCACATCTTGGATTTTTTTTTATATCTTTCCACACATTCAGAGCTACGTCAATAAACTCAATTTATTCATCATTTATAAACATTTATTATAATTCATTTATTCATCAAATCACAACTAGAAAAGTAAACATAGTGATGTTAACTTCAAGAATCATCCAAGTGGCTCTACCTAGCAGTAGAGGAAGGTCCGCTCTTCACTGGAATTCGATTTAGTACTAGAGGGAGGCTGCTTCGAAAATTAAAAATAAAGAAAATTTAGCAACGCTGAGTAGAAACCTCAAAAGTCAACTCAAAATGAATACATGATCAAAATTCAATCATCTCATTGGCGTATATCAAATGTTGAATCTCGTATTTTGATGATGAAACCAATTGATAATTATTTATGATTTGATCTGTGTTTTGAGTGACGCAGGATGCTTCGATCATGATGAAATAATTAAAGCAGGAAGAATCATGTTGTGTTAGGGGAAAACATATCAGAAGATTGGACATCGGGCCGGAGGATCGGTCGACGTATCGACAGAAGGCCTCGGGCAGTGGATTCAGGCATCGGGCCAAGAAGAGCGGATATTGCGCTAAGGATTTCAGAGTTGCGGAGTCAACTGGCCGATTGAGCAATAGGTCACAAGAGAGGACAATGCGCCGAAGAATTAGACGAAGCATCGAGGGACCAATGACATGCCGAACAATTTAATTAATGCTTAGTATTAATTGTCTAGATTGAAGTGTGTTTTATATATGTAGGATTAACTACGATACCAAGGCATGAAGCAAAATGAAGTTCCGAAGTTAAGGACGCGATTTCGTTGGGAGTTCAAGAGTTCATCGGAAGTCCGGACATTCGTCGAAAGTTCTGTCGAAACCAGCCGAGAAGTCTTAGAGCTTGCCAATGAAGCTTATCAGAACCTGCCAAGAAGATCATCGTAAAGTCCAGGAGCTTGCCGGGAGTTCGCCGGAAGATCGTCGGAAGAGCAATTGACGTACCGAAACTAAAATGCTTAGAATATGTCTTAGGAATCATAGTTAGTATATAATTTGAGTTAGGATTGGGAGGTAATCCCATCAACTCTATTAGGGGCCAATTAGGCTGGTTTGGGCCGGATTCAAGGCCCAACCAAAATGCTGAAAGCCTGGCCGGCGGTGGCACCGCCAGGGCCGGCGATGGCACCGCTTGGGGGATTCAATCTCCTAGGTGGTTTGGGCGGTGGTATCGCCAAGACTGGGCGGTGGTAACGCTGGCAGTAAATGCTGCCAGCGGTGGTACCGCCCGTACTCAGGAAACCCGGGATGAGATGTTTTTAAGCTCTAAGTTTGAATCAACTTGAAGCCTATAAATACCCCTCTCATCCCTGGTTAAAATTGTTGAATCTCATATTTTGATGGTGAAACCAATTGATAATTGTTTATGATTTGATCTATGTTTTGAGTGACACATGATGCTTCGATTAGGACGAGACAATTAAAGTAGGAAGAATCATGTTGTGTAGGGGGAAAACATGTCAGATAATTCGACGTCAGGCCGGAGGATCGATCGATGTATCGACAGAAGGCTTCGAGCCATGGATTCGGGCATCGGACCAAGAAGAGCAGATATTGCGCCAAGGATATCAGAGTTGCGGAGTCAACTGGCCGATTGGGCAATAGGCCGCAAGAGAGGATGATACGTTGAAGAATCGGACGAAGCGTCGAGGGACCAATAACATGCCGGACAACTTAATTAATGCTTAGTATTAATTGTCTAGATCGAAGTGTGTTTTACATGTGCAGGATTAACTATGATACTAAGGCATGAAGAAAAATGAAGTCCCGGAGTCAAGGACACGAATTTGTTGGGAGTTCGAGAGTTCATCGAAAGTCCAGACATTCGTCGGAAGTTTTGGCGGAACTAGCTGAGAAGTCTTGGAGCTTGCCAGAGAAGCTCGTCGGAACTCACTAAGAAGATCGTCGTGAAGTCTAAGAGCTTGCCGGGAGTTCGCCGGAACATTGCCGAGAGATCGTCGAAAGTTCGTCAGAAGCTCGCTGGAAGAAACAAGACTTATAGACTTGTTTAGCTTAGTTATGTCTTAGATTTCGTAGTTATCACGTAATTGGGTTTGGATTTAGGCCAACCCAATTAGGGGCTAGCTAGGCCCATGTAAGGATTGTGTTGGGCCCAATCAAACAGTGCCCTAAGAGGTGACACCGTTATGGCACAGTCTTCGAGACTATGTCAGGCGGTGGTACCATTAGTCTGGGCAGTTGTACCGCCCCTAGCAGGGTGCTAGGTGATGGTATCGCCAATCTGGGTGGTGGTACCACCTAGCACTGCCCCCCAAGCGGTGGTACCGCCAGATTGGGCGATTGTACCGCCCAACGCAGGCGATGGTACCGTCCGTGCTTGGGGAACCAAAGATGGGAAAGTTTTAGCCTCCAAGTTTTAATCAACTTGAAGCCTATAAATACCTCTCTCATCCCTGGTTAAAACAAACAAGCACAGAGAATTTAAAAGTGGAAAAACGCTGTAGAAATCTCTTGTGAGAATCCTCCTATAGTCTAAGTGTTAGAATTCTGTAAGAGAGGAGTGAGTGCTTGCAAGGGTTGTCTCCTAAACCCGTGAAAAGGAGAAGAGGGGTGTAAGAAGGAGGTTGATCTTTGCCTATTCAAGAAAGATCGATAGTGGATGGTGGTGGCCTCGACTGAAGAGGAATCGGCGAAATGGATGTAGGTCACGATGACCGAACCACTCTAAAATCTGATTTGCGTTTACTTCTTGCTATTTACCTTACTGCAAACTAAATTCCTCCTTCACTATGTTTTCGTACAATTTCAAGTTAGCATCTTTATGAAACCGGTTTTATCGCAACGAAGTTTTTGAAGACGTAATTTTTACCGCTGCACTAATTCACCCCCCCCTCTTAGTGCAGACCCCAGACTCTTGATTCCTAACAATTGGTATCAGAGCCTCGTTATTTCTCATTTGGTTTAACGCCCAAGAGAAATGGCTCTTTTCGGCTTTCAAGAGGGTCACTCTCTCATTCGTCCTCCATTTTCAATGGGACGGACTACACTTATTGGAAAACTCGAATGAGAGTTTTCTTGCTTTCATTGAATCTCGATTTATGGTATATACTCGAAAACGGATTTGAAATGTCTTCTCTTCCAATGAACAATTGGAATGATTTGGAGAAGAATATATTTTCTCTAAATGTCTTATTTTACACCTTAGACAAAAACAAGTTTAATCGTGTTTCTTTGTGCGAAATAGCTTTCGACATTTGGCACACTCTTGAAATCACACACGAAGGCACTAGCAAAGTTAAGGATTCAAAAGTTAATTTTTTAATGCATGATTTTGAACTTTTTCGAATGAAGCCTAGCGAAACCATTGTTGACATGTACACCCGTTTTACGGATGTCATCAATTATTTAAAAGCTCTTGGCAAATGTTTTTCGAATTTTGAACTCGTTAACAAGATTTTACGATCGCTTTCTAAAAATTAGGATTTGAAAATAACGGCTATTCAAGAATCAAAAATTTTGAATACTTTTTTGATCGAAGAACTAATAGTCTTTAAAGGCCTATGAAATGAGTTTTATGACATATGTTGAAAATGATGAACTTGAGAACCACCTTCTAAAGAATAGGAAAGATTTAGCACATCGAACAAAAGAAGACCACTTGAGCATAAGCTCAAGTGATAGTGAACATGAACTTCTCACTATGAAATTTAAAAGGTTCAGGAAATAAGAATTAAAGAACAAAAATAAAAAGAACGCAACTACTTGCTATAAACGCAAGAAGAGGGAAGCAATCTTGGACGAAATGAGCTCAATCGAAGATGAAGGACAATCCAACAAAGGCGAGGTGACAAACTACGCCTTAACGATTTTCGACAATGAGGTAATCGAAACTACCTTAATTTATTTCAAAATTACATGATGCTTTTCATGATGCATTTCCTTTTTTAATTTAGTTTAGAAAATTTATTTTTCTTGAAAATTGCATGTTTAAAAATAAAAATGCAAAAGAATATGATCATGCTAGTAATTTTGAAAATGATAATGAAAATTACATGTTTTATGTTAATGAAATAAAATATTAGATTTAAATCTAATGATCTTATGTATATTTCTTCAAGAAGAAATAATGTGTATCTTGATGATTTCCGATTTTGATTGAAACCATCTTTGATGTCTTAATGAAAATATTAAGAAGTTTGATATCATGCTTAATGATGATGCATGGCTTTTGTATGGAAAACTAAGCATGAAAAGTTAGATTCACCTAAAAAAAAAAAAAAAATGCATGACTACAAGAAACAAAAAGATCTTGATTGAAAATGCTTCATTTTTTAATAAAATCATATTGATAATTTAATGCACAATGATAATGCTTAATGAGTTTTTATTTCGAAATTATGCATGACGATTTTTGGCTTAT
>LVTN01000421.1:26307-60017 GCA_001649415.1 Musa itinerans | reverse complement strand
TGAAGTATATCTCATCACCAAGTTCTTTTTAATATTCTTCATGTGATGATATGAATGCATGAAACACTCATAATATTATTTTGATGCATGTAATGATGAAATATTCATAATGAAAAATTATTTTGATATTCATGACTTGATTTTTCATCTTTGTTACATTACCTTTGTCATAATTTAAAAATTGATGTAAAAGGTCTTCCATTCTTTTTAACAATAACAAAGGGAGAGTAAAACTTGCTAGCTTGCTAATCTCAAGAAGGAAGCAAGAAGTGATATCTTGTAAATCTCAAGAGAAGCAATGTTTGCTAAGTTACACATTTCAAAAAGAGGCAAAATAGTCCATCTTACACATATCAAAAGATGTAAAATTTTGCTAGCATTTTTATGTGTAAAATTTGATAGCTTGCATACTATAAAATGATATAAATTTGCTAGCTTGCATACTATAAATTTGCATACCAAAAGTGCTATATTGCCTATCTCAAGATGCAAAACATGCTAACTTGCACTTTGCAACAGAAGCAAAATTGCTAGCTCAAACATTACAAAGGAAAAAAAAATTTACTAGCTTACAAATTGCGTATTTCAAGAAGCAAGAGTTGCTTTCTTGAACATCTCAAAACTGCTAGCTTGCATGTTCTAAAATGTTGTAAAATTTGCTAGCTTGTATGTTATAGAACTTGCTATCTTACTACCTTGCATATCTATAATGATAGCGAAATTGCATGATGATAAAACTGGAGATTATGTTAATTATGCAATATGTTGAACTTTTATGTCTAAACACTTGATAGTTGGAACTTCTCCTTTTTGTTGATGACAAAGGGGGAGAAGTATGTTGATGTAATGCATGATTATGTCAAGTTACTTGGATTTTTGAATCCAAGAGTTTCAATCAATATGGCATATTGATAGGGGGAGTTTGTTTAAACTCTGGGAGTTAAGGTTAACTCCGTCATCGATTGGTTTTCATCATCAAAAAGGGGGAGATTGTTGAATCTCGTATTTTGATGATGAAATCAATTGATAATTGTTTATGATTTGATCTGCGTTTTGAGTGACGCAGGATTCTTCGATCAAGATGAGACAATTAAAGTAGGAAGCATCATGTTGTGTCGAGGGAAAACATGTCAGATGATTGGACGTCGGGCCGGAGGATCGGTCGACGTATCGACAGAAGGCTTCGGGCTGTGGATTTGGGCATCGAGCGAAGAAGAGCGGATATTACACCAAGGATATCAGAGTTGCAGAGTCAACTGGCCGATTGGGCAATAGGTCGCAAGAGAGGATGATGCGCCGAAGAATCGGATGAAGCGTCGAGGGACTAATGACATGCTGGACAACTTGATTAATGCTTAGTATTAATTGTCTAGATCGAAGTGTGTTTTATATGTGCAGGATTAACTATGATACCAAGGCATGAAGCAAAATGAAGTCTCGGAGTCAAGGACGCGATTTTGTTGGGAGTTCGAGAGTTCGTCGGAAGTCCGGACGTTCATCAAAAGTTCTGGCGGAACTAGCCGAGAAGTCTCGGAGCTTGCTAGAGAAGTTTGTCGGAACTTACCAAGAAGATTGTCATGAAGTCCAGGAGCTTGTCGGGAGTCCGTTGGAACATTGCCGAGAGATCGTTGGAAGTTCGCTAGAAGCTTGCCGGAAGAAACAAGACTTACGGACTTGTTTAGCTTAGTTATGTCTTAGATTACATAGTTAGAACATAATTGGGTTTGGATTTAGGCCAACCCAATTAGGGGCCAGCTAGGCTCATGTAAAGATTGTGTTGGGCCCAATGAGAGGCCCAAACAGTTCCCCAAGAGGTGACACCGTCATGACACAATCTTTGAGACTATGTTAGGTGGTGGTACTACCAGTATGGGCGGTTGTACCACCCCTGGCAGGGTGCCAGGCGATGCGGTGGTACCGCCAGATTGGGCGATTGTACCGCCCAACGCAGGCGATGGTACCGTCCGTGCTTGGGGAACCAAAGATGGGAAAGTTTTAGCCTCCAAGTTTTAATCAACTTGAAGCCTATAAATACCCCTCTCATCCCTGGTTAAAATAAACAAGCACAGAGAATTTAAAAGTGAAAAAACGCTGTAGAAATCTCTTGTGAGAATCCTCCTATAGTCTAAGTGTTAGAATTCTGTAAGAGAGGAGTGAGTGCTTGTAAGGGTTGTCTCCTAAACCCATGAAAAGGAGAAAAGGAGTGTAAGGAGGTTGAACTTTGCCTATTCAAGGAAGATCGATAGTGGACGGTAGTAGCCTCAACTGAAGAGGAATCGACGAAATGGATGTAGGTCACGACAACTGAACCACTCTAAAATCTGGTTTGCGTTTACTTCTTGCTATTTACCTTACTATAAACTGAATTCCTCATTCACTACGTTTCCGTACAATTTCAAGTTAACATCTTTATGAAACCGGTTTTATCGCAACGAAGTTTTTGAAGACGTAATTTTTACCGCTGCACTAATTCAGCCCCCCTCTTAGTGCCGAACCCGAACTCTCGATTCCTAACAATTGGTATCAAAAGCAAACATGATATCTTACCCATATCAAGAAGCAAAACTTGTAAACTTATCTCAAAAGAGAAGTAAGAATTGCTATCTTGCAATCTCAAGAGAAGCAAAATTTTGCTAAGTTTCATATCTCGTAAACTCGCTAGCTTGCATATTCAAAACTTACTATCTTACTAACTTATATATTTCTAAAACTAGCTAGTTGCAATTCTCCTTTTTGTTGATGACAAATGGGGAGAAGTTATGTTGATGATCATGCATGGTGTCCTTTGAATATGTCATGAAATACTAATGATTTTAAGATGCATGCAGTGATGTGATTAATTGGTTCTTTCAATATTCATGATGCATGCAATGATGAAATAATCATGATTTTCTGAATTCAAAGTTTATGTCAATATGACATATTGATAGGGGGAATTTAGTTTAAACTCCGTCATTAATTGATCGTTATCATCAAAAAGGGGGAGATTATTTAATCTCAGATTTTGATGATGAAATCAATTGATGAGTTTGTAATCTAATCTGCATTTTGAGTGACACAGGACTAGCTTCGATCAAGGAGAGGCAAATTGATTGAAGCAGAAGGAATCAGACGTTGAGCCGGAGTTGAACATGTAAGGAGATTGGACGTCGGGCCAAAGGATCAGTCGACATGCCGATAGAAGGACTTCGTGCCGTAAGTTCAGGAATCGATCGAAGGATCGGACATTACGCCAATGAGATTGGAAGTTACAATAGTCAACATGCTGATTGCGCAATACGCTGAATGAGAGGACAATGCGCCGAAGGATCAGCGAAACACCGAAAGAACAAATGACATGCCGAACAATATATAATTCGTGCTTTGTAATAATTTGCATAGATCGAGTTAGTTTAGGTCAAATTGAGTCGGTATTGGTATAAAACAATGCCAACTCAATTAGGGGCCAATTGAGCCCGAATTGAGGCTATTTTGGGCCAAGTGGAAGGCTCATTCAATGACCTATAACTGGCCTAAGCGGTGGCACCGTCAGGGCTGGCGGTGGCACCACTTGGGACTCGACCTCTTAGGTTGTTTGGGCAGTGGTACTATCCAGACACAGTCTTCAAGACTATGTCAAGCGGTGGTACCGCTCAATGTCAGTGTTAGACTGAGCGATGGTATCGTCTAGTGTCAGATTGACAGGCGATGGTACCACTAGTTGTTAGTCTGTCAGGCGATGGTACCACCCAATACTAGCGATGGTACCGCTAGTACCCCCAAAACCCAGGATGAGATAGTTTTGGCTCCAAATTTGAATCCATTTGGGGCTTATAAAAACCCCACTCATCCTAGTGAACACATCAACTGAGAAAAAAATTGGGGAAAACACTATTGTAATCTTGTGAGAATTCCCCTCCTCTAGCTCTAAGTGTTGACTTTAGTTTAAAAGAGGGGTGAGTGGGTTGTGAAGGTTATCTCTTAAAACAATGAAAGAGAGAAAAGAGTTGTAAGAGGGTAGTTGGTCTTTGCCCATTGAAGGAAGTCCGTTAATTGATGCCGGTGGCCTCAATAGAGGAGGAAATGGGAGTGGACGTAGGTCACGACGACTGAACTACTATAAAACTCGGTTTACATTTCTGTTTTGTTTTTCATTGTTATTGATATTGCTTTAATTGCTTATTGCACTTATTCTAAGTCAAGCACACTTTCAACATTTTCGACACAGTTTTTTCATCGAATGAAAGTTTTTGAATCGTTGAGGTTTTTATCGAAGCACTAATTCACCCCCTCTTAGTACCGATTTCGGTCATAATGGTTAAGTTATCACCATCATTACAAGATGAGTCTGATTTGACAGGTATGACTCACGGCCAGCTCGATATTGGGCCTAGAGGGTCACACACATATGGTAGGCATTGCGATGAGTGGAGGTTCGGATATGAGATATCCGCTGGAGCCCTTGTCTTATTGGATATCCAATAACCCCTTGAATTATTGGATCCCATGGACGATATCCAATAAGAGTCCATGAGAGATTATTGGATAGAGATCCACTAATCTAAAAGGCTTGGGTTATTGGATGCAGATCCAATACCCACTATGGGAGGATCCATTAAGGTTTGACAGGGGACCTCTATAAATAGGAGGGATTCAGAGCCTCACAGGCTAGAGCCTTTGCTTGCCTCTCCTATTCTCCTCCCCCTCTCCACCTCAGAGCAGGCCTGGAGTTTTGAGGAGCGTCGTCACATCCCTGTTGTGTGGATCACCGCTAGAGAGGAGGATGCTTGACCTCCTTCATCCTCTCCTAAAGATCTGCAAGGAAATAGGGATATACGATCTCCCTAGGTAACACAATCTACTCTATATACAGTTTTAAGTTTCGTGGATTTTGCACACCAATCTTTTCATGATGATGAACATCTCTTTGGGAATAGGGGAATTTGTTTTCTTGTTCTTCCGCTGCGCATGTGATGTCGCCCTTAAGATTTCCCAACATGATTCGATGATATGCCCTCGAGAGACTCGACCAAGCATACCATGTCCTTAGGTCACCGGTGACATCTCTATATCATAGGCAAGATCTCAAATCGTAATATAAGCGAGCCATGAGGGACTCGACCAACTCAACCTACGTCGGGATTTGATTTCTTTCTATAACGATGGAAGGCCATGTGGGTCAATCTAATTATCTCACGCTTACCGACTTAATATTATCATATGAGGAAATTTTGATTCAGTCTCCTAATATGACGTGTCACATATTTACATATTTAATATATATTTACATTGCATACAAATATATATATACATATCTAGTATGTGTATAAGCAATCACACATCACATGAGTAATCACATCAGATGATCATGGACCATAACCTAATATAATCAGGCCTGAGCCAATGAGCCCAGTCACTCACATCACAATCTACGTATGCATTGGTGCATCTCCATACCTTGTGATCGTCCATCTCGACCTCGTTGGTTCCGTCGGCATCTCGGCGCATCTCCATGCATCGCGATTGTCCGTCTCGGCCTTGTGGATCCCACTATCGCCTCCAAGCTCCCGCTGTGCCTCCTCGTGTAATTACGATATAATCACAATTACGTAAGCCCAACAATAAACGAGAAAAAAATAGAGTCTCGTAGGCCTCAATAATAATAATAATAATAATAATAATGATCACATCACACATATATATCACATCACACGGTCCATAATCATCCGTCTACATCATACATATACATATCATTATATAAGACTACTAGATAAATAATAATAGTTAATTAAACCTTTTATTTAACTAATATTTTTTTGAAATTTGAGATACGTAGGAAATTTTTTGAATTCTATAGGGTATTTAGGTAATTTAGACAAAAAGGACAAACCTCAAAATTTTTAAAATTCAAAGGGGCAAAATTATCTTTTATCCAAAAACCTAATTCCCTTCTCCTTCTGCTTTACTGCGTTGCGACTGCCATTGCCCCGCGGGTGGTAGTCTTTGCGGGCGAGTGCGCCCTTGCCTGCAAGTGATGTGCTCGCGAGCAACGTCGCCCTTGCAAGCGGCTTGCCTACGGGCGGTGCTGCCCATACGGGCGAGCGCCACCCACAAGTGGCTTACTTGCGAGCTCAAGGCCCGTAGGCGGCTCGCCTACAAGCAGTGCAACACCTGCACATAGTCAGCCTGCCCGCATATGCTGCCACTATGGGCAGATGGTCACCGCCCACCGATTACCTACGGCCCCTAGCCATAGGTGCCTTGTTTTTGGTGGCTGAGACATCACTTGGGAGCTCTCGACCAAGGCTGTTGCTCTTTCTCACCTTTGCTCAACAATTTTGATGTCAAAAGCCTTTCTAAAACACAACACATGTAGTTTAAAAACTAATCTTCGCATTAACAACTTGGCTCTGATATCACTATAAAAATATATAGGGGGCGACATCACATGCGCAGCAGAAGAAAAAAAAAAACCCCAAATTTTTATAAAAAAGTTTCATCGTTATGCGAAGATTGGTGTGCAAAAACCTACAAAACCAAAATCACATGTGAGATAGTTGTGTTATCTAGGAAGATCGTATATCCTTAAATTCCTATAGATCTATGAGAGAGGATGAATAAGGTCAACTGTCATCCTCTTTAGCGGTGATCCATATGGTAAGGGTTGCAAAGACGCTCCTCGAATCGCTACCCAAATCTCTACATGCCCCAAATAGGGGCTGTTGGCTAAGGAGGAGGAACGAAGAGGAGAATAGGAGGTGGCAGCTAAAAGAGGCCAACTCTATGGCCCTTTAGTTCCCTCATATTTATAGAGGCCCCTTATTAACCTAACCCTAATGGATCCTGCCATATTGGGTACTATATCTTTATCCAACTACCCAAGCCTCTTAGATTAGTGGGTCTTTGCTCAATAATCTCTCATTGGCTCGTATTGGATCTCATCTATAGAATCCAATAATTCAATGCCTTATTAGATATCCATTAAGATAGGGGCTTTAGCGGATATCTCATATTCGAACATTTACTCGTCGTAACACCTACCATATGCATGTGACCCCTTAGGCCCAATATCGAGCTGGCCGTGAGTCATACTTATTAGAACTCCTTCTGGCTCAGTGAATTATTATCTCCATAATAATTCACTCGACTCATCGACTACGGACGTACTAGGCCACTACGCCGTAATCCCTAGATGATTCAAGGGAATCCAATCCTTTGGACCTATCTGTCCTTAGTTACTATGTATCTATGGTCCCTCATCCACTTAATATCCCAAAGACCGTATACCGAGCATGATGCCGTCAGGCCCATACAGTTTCCACTTGAGTCTCGTTCTAATCGGATTCTCTTGGATAACTCTTTCTCTCTTAATCAAAATGACCCTGGCTAGGGATTTGTCTGAGCAAAATCACATGAAATATTCCTCTTATGTGACCTCCCGTAGCATCTTATCTTCTTGGCGTAATACCAGATTCTTCAGGCTTGATACTTAAACTCATGGCATAAAGCCCATCCTTCGGCACGTCGATCAATCCTCCAGCCCAACGTCCAATATCTGATATGATACTCTTCAGCCCAACGTTTGATTCTCCTGCTTCACTTATCTTAAACGCTTATTAGTCCATAAACTTATCAATTGATTTCATCATCAAAATACAAGATTCAACAAAGTGTAAGCTAATTTCTACTGATAATGTTATTAATGTTATTAACTAGTGTCGATTATATATTTTGTATATTTTTTTTATGTTTTATTTTGTTAAACCAACTATACATCACCCCCCACATTAGTATTTTATATTGATGATTTGGATTCATTGACAAAGTATAATTGGGCGATTATATTGTTGTTAAGATTTCAACTATTAGTACTTAGATAAAGAAGTTGAAACTTAAAGATAGTAATAAGATAATTGGATATCTTAGAGGATATGTACCCGTATTAATGGTAAGCTAAATCTCTTTTATTTTTACATACATATAAAAAGCACAATTCAGATTAATTTTAATTCTTAATGTTCTTAATTTTTTTTATAGGTGCCATGCAAGCATGTCAATATCTTTATATCGTTTTATTATCTAGATCATCCTCATCTTTAGAAATGGGGTAAGGTAAGCATGAACAATTGAAATATTGTTGACTTAAGGTTAAAGTCAACAATTGATGATGCAGTAAGTATTTATTTATAAATAGTCATGTATTTGGAGATATAAATGTGTTTTATAAATTTGTATATGCTTCTTATACATGTATCTCAAATGCTTACCGTGACTGCTACTAAGGATTGCCTATTGTCGCATAATAATACTAGTGAGATATAATAGTTTAGTATTTCTCATTTATCGATTTAAAATGTGCTACTTATTTAATATATTAATTTATTTATTGGATATACATGTGCTATTTGGATAAGAATGCGTCAAATGTCAAAACTTCAAATATGAGATTAAAAAATTATATAAAATATTTGAAGATCATGATTTTGACCATCTTATGACCACAACCCTCAGAGACTATCATGATTATCCTTCCATAATGTTTTTTATCACACTTATCATTCGAAAGGATCAATCGGGGGCTACTTCATCGACACTCCAAAGGCTATGTATGTTTAAGATTTATCGAGCCTTAAAATATAGCTCATATTTTTTTCAGAAGAAAAAGTTACCTAAAGGATTTTAAGAGATTAGAGGTAAGCGACAGAAAGTCCATGTTCCGGAAACCTCTAAAACAAGGTCAACGATCCTTTAGCCTTATTGGAGGTGAAATTTTTTTTTTACAAAAGTGATCTGAATCTAATTATATTTAAAATATAATTAATTTGATCTTGTTGACTAATATTTTTCATCTTGTAGATGTATGAGAAGATGGGCAGCGATGAAGAAGAGTTTGCCATTTTAGCTTCAAAACTAAAGAATTTATAGTAAGTGTTGTAGATTATATGTTGGTTGAATTAGGTTGCTACAACTGATTCAATTATTATTTGCTATTTGTAGTGAAAGTTTTTCTACTTTTTGGAAAGTAGAAATCTTTTTGGATGGGGGAGAAGATACTAATGGAGAGATTATAGATGCCTATGAGTCTATTATTTGTTGTGATGTTGTACAATCCTGATAAAAATTTTGGCCATCACTATTCTTGTGGAGTGGTTTTGAGGTAAAGTAGTATATTTATGTGTTGTTCGTTAATTTATTTTACTTTATGATGAATTAACTAATATTTTTGTTGGTTTTCAATTATAGAGGGAATATCATTCATTTGGGATGAAGAATGCTAATCTCAGTCAGCAAGATCACATTGAATGGCTTGATTTGTTACTTTTATCCCACTATATATCGACAACCAATAACTTCTCATGGTGATAGATCTTCGAGAGAAGTTGTATTTTCATTATAACGCTCTTCCTAAAAGATCGCATTCGAACATATTTAGAATCATGGTAAGTGTTCTAGTTTGGCTAGTTGCTATTATAACATTTATCTTATATTAAGTATTTATTTGTTAAAAAATAGGTGCAAAAATTTAAGAAGATATCCTTTGTTGATTTAAATGGTCTCTATCTCGACATTGCAGAGAAGATTGTTAATAATGGATGGAAGACAAAGGTGGTCAAATGTCCTTAACAAAATGAATCATAAGTTAATCATATGATTCACATTGCTTAAGTTGCATGATTATTATTGAACTAATTAATTTTCTTGCTTTGTAGTAATGGTTGCATAATATTCATGATGAAGTAAGTATATGGATCACTTGATGACAAATAAATGAAATTTGGCCAAAGGGATATGCTATTGTTTAGGCTTCAAGTTGCTAATGCTATATTAGATGATTATTATTATGTGGCAAGGCACGAAGAGATTTGAACTTATGAAATATTAGAAATATTATTAATGTTATTGTCATATATGATGGCCTCTGTTGTTATACAAATTGTTTGATAATGTTATATCATTTTGGGATTGAATCTGATAAATGTTAATATGAATTGCTTCCGTGTCACGTTGGTTATTTGTTTTGTTTATGAACTGATTTAATGTTATTGTTAACAAGTGTTTTCATTATGATTAATTTTAAGTGGTTATCATACTTTCCACTTGTATGTTAAGTATACATTGGGTTGAATTTGTAATTGGTACTTTATTTTCGAAATAGGATACATTGGGTTGAATTTGTAATCGGTGTAACTTGACTGTAACTCAAGTGTAAATAGAAAAAAATATCTCTAAACCTATCCAAACTTTTCAAAAACTATATAGCATTATTCTAACATGTTTAGTATCACTTTTTCTATTTTTTTCTGAGTTTTGATTCATTAATTGTTTAAAATAGAGTTTTCTATATTGAATATGTGATCGAGTATAACAAGTGTAAATAGTTAAATTATCCCCAAACCTATCCAAACTTCTTCAAAACTATCATAACATATTTTAATAAGTTTAATATTATTATTTTTTAATTTTAAGATCAATAATCGGTGAAATAAGATATTTTTATATTGAATCTATAATCGAATGTAAATTGATTGTAATACGAGTATAACTTGAGTGTAATTCAAATGTAATTAGAAAAATTATCCTCTAACCTAACCAAACTTATTTAAAACTATCAAAATATATTATTAGCATATTTAGTATTACTTTTTTATTTTCAGATTTTATGGTTATTAATTAGCATAAGAGGCTATTTCTATATTGAAATGTAACTTGAGTATAACTCAAGTGCAAATAAGGAAATTATCACCAGGCCTGTCCAAACTTCTCTAAGACTATAATAACATAATGCCAATATGTTTAGTATTAAATTTTCTATTTTTTTTGGGTCATTAATTGTCCAAATAAAAAAAATTTATATTGAATATATAATCGAGATACACTTGAGTGTAAATCATACAATTTCACTCCAAACACATTGAAACTTCTTTCTGGCAATCATAACATATTCTAATATGTTTAGTATTATTTATCTTAAATTATAATTTTAGAATTTATTTTTTTTAAATGAGTACTATAGTTCTATGTGGTACCATCGCCCTAGGTGAGTAGAGCATTGGTTATCTGCAATACTAAGTGTTATGCTAGGGGGTGTGGAGTAAAATTGTGATCGAGCGAAACTCGAGTTACAATGAATATAATCAATTGAAATTTATTGAGAACTATCATGACATGATTCTAAGTTTATTAGAATCAATTTTTATTTTTGGATGATTTTAGTATAATTATTGAAAATTGGTATATGATGATTCGAATGTTAGATTGTAATTCTATCTTATCTGTAACTTCAGTTAAAATTCACCCAAATCAAAACCAAATTAATTTTTTATTTTTAGATGATTTTAATGTAATTAATAGAATTTGGTTCATGCCCATTCCAAAATATATCTTAACAAAAAAGTATTGTAACTCAATTAAAATCCGCCATGCAAAAATAATCCAAAATATTTCTACAATAAGGATTGTAACATCAATTACAAAATAATAATTTTAGATTCAAAATTATCATAAGTTTACAATATCTCATAATGTTGCAGCATAACACTTGTCAAAAAATTATATAGGTATACTTATATAGGTATACTATACATGAAAAACCACCTCCTATAGCTAATGTAGACAATAAAAATTGACCAAAACTAGGCTAAACAAAAAGATTGAATATATCACATTACCTTACACTTAAGAATGTTGACTTATACAACCGGTGAAAATTTATATGACCATCAATTGTGACATAATTGTTAATACCTCAAACATCTTCTAGGAATCTTACGATTGTGTCTCAAGTCTATCCTTGCTTTCTTCCTTCTGTTTGGTTGTTGTATGCTCTTTGAAGGTAAGAAAATCTTATCATTATGTTTTTTTTAATCCAAAACTATTTGCTTCTTGTTAGGAAGATGGTGTCATTATAAACCTTTTACAAATATTCTGTCAAAAAGTAATCTTCATAATAATCATATGGATTAGAATTCAAGAACTCAATAGCAACTATTGCATGAGAGCATGAAATGCCCAATAT
This sequence comes from Musa itinerans, assembly GCA_001649415.1. Classification (NCBI taxonomy): domain Eukaryota; kingdom Viridiplantae; phylum Streptophyta; class Magnoliopsida; order Zingiberales; family Musaceae; genus Musa; species Musa itinerans. The sequence continues at coordinate 48,022 of LVTN01000421.1, read as the reverse complement.
ATCAAAACGCCAACATGAACATATCCACTTTTCCAAATCTACTATAATTATCTCTATAGATTTTTGGATTTGAAAATTATTACTCAAGTGCGGATGAACAGTATAGAATCTCGCTTTATCATTTTACTTTGATATTTCTTCCTCCATCGAGGATACTAGTGTACTGATTAGAAGTTTGACATATCATCTAAGGTTTTTCCATATCATCTCGATCTTATATGTCATTGGAAGTCCACAAACATCTTTCAGTAGTGGATTCATAAGGAACCATTTGTTATTAATATTACACATCTTCGTCTTGGAAAAAATGCAACAGACCACTTATCTATATCTATTTCTGAAATCCAATGATAGCTTTGGATATGTTTTTCTATCAATTTTCTCGTACACTTAATAAACTTGAACTCAGTAGGTACTCTTATGACAACCCAAAAAAGTCTAGTCACTTTCCTATCGCGCAGTCACTAAATTCTTTGAAAGATGGACCGTATAGTAACTGTGATGTGATTTTAAAAATATTTCTTTGACTACTATAAGAATTTCTGGATTTCTATCATTGATGGTACTTAAATAATCACAGTGCACACCAAAGCATTTTCTCAACTTAAAAAGAAATCATTCCCATGACTCTCTCCTCTCAATCTCTACAACCCCAAATGCAATAGGAATTCTTGGATTTCTATTACTGATGATACTTAAAGAATCAGAATACACACTGTTTTTTCTCAACTCAAAAAGAAACCATTCTCATGACTCTCTCCCCTCACAATCTCTATGACTCCAAATGCGATAGGAAATAACTTATTATTTCTATCAACATAAGTCACTATCATTAATAACCAGGATTTTTTTAGATAAATATGCTGCATCTATGATGATAACTAGATGAATATATTGAATAAAACAATGCAAATATGCATCGAAATGCCCAAAAACCCAATGAAAATGTCCTTCCTTAGTAGTCATTAAACAAACAATCATTTCATAGGTCATGAACTTTCAACTCTTGTAGGAAAGCTATTAACTCACCATAAGATCCATCAAAGTCTCTATAAGCTTCATTTAATGTGATTTCATGTACTAGAATAGCTTTTTTATATGAAACTATCACTCTAAATCTTTTTTTGTATATATGCAATGATCATCTTTAGAGTATAATATTCATTTGCAAGAACTTGTTTAATTTTTTTACTTATAAATTGCTAGTGCAAGATGGATGATCTCAATTTCCTCTAGGCATATTGAATTGATGTTGTTGATAAACTTTATAATTTGACATATATCACCTCCATGAGCAACTATCATCCATTCACAATGCTTGATATTGTATCGTGCTTGAAGCTTGTAACTTCTACAAGAATTTTCATTTCAAAATTCTTCCTTATAACATATTCTTGCCAAGCTTTTTTAAACTCTGAGTTATCTTTAAATACCTAAAAAAAATATAGTACTTATGTGTTAAATATCATAAATAAATTTTTATATTAAAAATTATAATGTACATTGTCACAAATTTCTACCTATCCAATGTATAGGTTAATGATGATAAATTCATCTTTATCTGGATAGGGAGTTAAAGCATTAAGGTTAAAGTCAACTTCTTCTATGACTCTATCCTCCAACAGGTTTATATATATATATATATATAGTACCACTCGAAACTAAAATTAATTTTTATATTTTTTTCTATATATATATATATATATATATCTAGATGGATTGAATTCAAAAAGCTATCCGATAATATCATGGGCATCAAATGTATTATAATTTATATCTTCTTTCACTTCTACTATTCTTTGCTCTGCCTACTCTTGTTTAAATATCTTATACCATTCTTCATTATCATTTATTATGAATGTCTCAATCACATCAAAATTGTAATTGTAAGTTTGAGATAATGCAGAAGAAGATCCTTCAATTTGCTCTTTTAACTCATAATTGTTTTCTAAAACAAAGTTTCATGTTTGAAGTCATTGAGGGATAGATCCTTCAACTTGGTTTAGTATCGGATGACTATATCCCAAAATTACTTCTAATTCTACTATCGACAAAGGTGATGTTTCATTGAAAGTGTCCATCTTATCTAGAAAACTAAATATTTCATTTGGAAGAGGATCATCCCTATCATAAATAAACTATATTTAAATATTTAAAATTAATAATATCAAATTACAAAAATATATTCATTTAATACTATATACTTTTTATTATTAAAGTGAATAATTCGACGATAAACCAAATGATAGGCCGATGTAGTCGACACTTCAATAACACTATGAAGGATGATGTTGAGGCTTTAATGACATTAAAATATTTCACCAATACAATAGTAAATCATATGATGATTGAATGAGGCTACATGAAGCTAAATGAAGATACAATAATGAACCACTAATCACTAAGGCTCTACATGGCTTCTTCAACACCAACAATGATGGACACTAGTATGAAGGAGAATATTAATGTTGGTGACTACTCATTTCCAAGGCTCAATCAATGGCCACAATCATGATGACCAATGGGAAGTCAACGTCCACCTCTTGCCCCGTTGCAACGATGATCATGACCACCATGATGATCTCTACAATAACAATGGAGTAGGAAGCAGATGATGATGGTGCAACCATTGAGGCTTAGCAGGACCCCCTTCCTCTCCTCTCCAATGATGCCCACCTAGTGCAGCTTTAGATGGCTATGGTTTGCAATCACGCTATCCCCGCTTCCTATTGGCGATGACGATAATGATGAAGATCATAACAGTGGAGGTCACCGCTAGCAAGAAGGTTGGCAACACCAACAACCTTCTTCAATGTTATTGTTGCATTGGTAGAATGAGGTAGCGAGGCGATTTGGGAAAAAAGGATAATCTAGGTCATAATAATAAAAAATTAGTTTTATTAAACTGGTCTAGTTCAGTAAAACTAGTTTGGTTCATATTGAATAATAAATCTAGTCTAATTCTGATCCATCAAACCAGTTCAATCTAAAAAATTAGCATCAATCAAGGTCTCCTGACACATAGTGTTTTTTTCAATTTTATAGAGGATATTTTAGTCTTAAAATAAAAAAATCCCCCTGATAAAATCAAAGATGGGGTGTTATATGATAAAATCCCATTATTGAGATTTTTTTAGGTAAAATACCCAAAAAATAATCTCATAAATTATTTTATTACATATCAAGGGACTTTTATAGCCAAATAACTCTGTGTGAGTTTTATGACATTTCTTTAGTCATTTTTCATGATTATTAAATTGATTAGTAGGATATTTATCCTTAGAATACAAGTAATGCCCAATTAGAAGATTTTTCATATTTGATTTCTAGTTTGTTTTGATTCGGATTATAATTTTGTTTTCTTTTTTTCTTTTGTTTTGGTACACTTAAAGATTTGATAGCCTTGCAAGAATGTTTATGTTCGGATTCCTAAATCAATAAAAAATTATTAGTAACTAAAGCATATTCAAAATCACTGTAATTTATGAATTAGTCTAACACCAAGATCAAAAGTTATATTGTCTCATATATTAGGGACATTTTGAGAATACTAGGAAAGGTGAGGCAATAATAGGAAAAAAAAAGGTACTAATAAGAAAAAACATAAAATGGGGGTTTTTTTTCTGTGATGATGATGATAATAATTCTTTAGTCAAACCTATAAAAACATATCAAGATGTAATGATTTGAAACCATGGTGATGATACCTATGATGGCGTGTTATAGTGGATATGATGTTGTTGACGCATTAGCATTGTATATAGTTGATGTGTCATCATCTTAGTCATCAGTATCATGCACTACCCAGCAATGATCTTATCTCTATGTGGATGCATCATCGATTGACATATGTCGAAACGCTAATTTCTATGAATAATATGACTAATTTATTTCATGCCTAGCCCTATGGTTCTTTGTGCACCCTCACGCCTGATTATTCAGCCCATAATGCATCACTTAGCATGGCTTTTTGATCCTCTACACATTGTCATCCTCAATTTTCTTAAACTAGTACACCATCATCCATCAAAGCCCCAACGCTTCGACCCTCACGTAGGACTCTGTTAATCATCAAAACTGTGTCATCGTTGCTTGCCTAATGCATTCCATCATGGTACCATAACTGGCCATACTCTTTCGCTTCGTCACTATTGCTAGTATACTAGATCGGTAGAAAGCTTAACGAAAGGACCAAGATAGATAGACTGAGTTGAGCAAATCATATTGAGCAAAAGGACTCATGTTGACTTAAGGAGAATTTTGGGGTCATGTCCCTTATTCTTCAATACAAGTAGACCTTAAGTGAACAATACTTCTGGACTTGAATTCACGATGCCACTCGGCTTGGGAAGTGGGGGGCATGTATTATAGTGGATATGATGTGGTTGGTATGTTAGTATCACATATAGTCAACGTGTCATCATCTTAGTTGCTAGTATCAAGCACTATCCAATAATAATCTTATCTCTACACAGACATATTCAATTGACATATGTTGAAATATAGGTTTTTGTAAAAAATATGACTAAATGGTTTAATATATATTATAAGCAATTACAACCAATAAGTACAGCCACCCTAGACAAATGATGTAACGACACCCTTATGTTCCATTATAAAAGGGGCTGCTCAGGTTTACGCAAACATACTAAAAAAATTATTGGCCTACAAGGCTAGTTTAACCTATCCAACTAGTTTAAGTCGTCCAAAACCATTACTGGCTTAAGTGTTAGAGAAACATTATCAGGGTCACCCCTAAATTTAGTTTTATAGGGTCAGAAGTGACATGTTTTCTAAGAGATTGGCTCGAAAAAAAAACCAAGTTAGATCCAGTAAGAGCTTAAGCAACCCAAGATCGATTTAACAATATGATAATTTTCATTTTTTGATGGCATAATAAATTAAATTGCAGAAAGGCCCCATGACCCAAAACCAAATAGCTTAAAGTCTTAGTCAAGAGTATAGAAAGTTAATATTATCACCATGAAAGCTAATAGATAAATTCAAAGTATTTGGATGAATAAAATGGAAATGACTTTGAGTTAAAGCAATATGGGCCAACAATCAAATTTAGGAGATGTAAACAAGCACCTTTTAACCACCTAATCCTGATACATAACAATTATAATCTACTTTCTATTCTAACTCCTAGTAAGTCATATTCTAAACTATTTAGATCAATTACATGCATTATTTTCCATCCCAGACCTTTGGTCAAAATAATGCTAAGAAGCCCATCTTTTGAAGATACATTTCCCTAAGTAAATGAAATGTGAGTATATAATAAATAGATGTGAATTCAAAGGTTATCATCGTTCATTCATGATGCATAAAAATAGATGCATGATACTAATCAAGGGTAGCCCCCTTTCCTACTCGAGCCCCCTCACCATGTTGATCTGGCCTGATGGGCTAATTGACCTATCAACTTCGTTTGGTCTAAACTACTAACAAAAATGCTTAAGCTAAAGTTGATAATAATACATTCATCAGACCCTTATAAGTTAATCTTAATTTTACCTACTTTCGATGTGGGACTAATCAGGGTTTTACAACGCATCTCTTAGATCACCACTTTTTTCGTACTTTTAAATATCTTTTATAATGAATTTTTAATTGAGTGAATTTTTGTTTTTTTTGTAAGAAACGTCCCTCGTTTCTAGAAATACCACCCTCCCTTCCCCCTTCCCCTCTTTTTGCCTTAATTTATGAAATACCCCATTGCCCCTTTTTCTCTCTCTCTTTCTCTTCTTTCGATTGGTCCTAAGGTGAACTACTCCAATTATAATGTTTTTATACTGCATTATAGCATTTTCAACAATATTAGAAAAATACTATGTCGTAGTTCAAAAATATTATATTATAATGTTTTTATATTATATTACAGTATTTTTTAATATTACTAAAAAGGAAAAACAATGTATCATAGTGTTTTTGTATTGCATTAAGTGTCTTCTTAATATTATTGAAAATACTATAACATAGTATAAAAACACCATAAATATGATATTTCACAAAATTTATACAAAATTATTATGTTAAAAGTACATTGTTTTTATATTGCTATAACTGGTTTTCTTATATTGCTATAACTCGATCGATTCATCCGTACGAAAAGGGTATTCTAAGTATTAAGCAAAAAAAAAAGATATTATTTGAGAATTTTGAAAATGAGAGATGCTTCTCAAAAAAAACCAAAAAGAAAAGTTTTTTTTTTTAAAATTCGTTTTAGTTAATATTTATATTTTAATAAACCACTCACTAGATGGAGATCCTTCTTATTTTTTCATCTTGACTTTGAATCTAAAGGGGTCGACTTTGAGGATTGGTGGACAAAGTTGTAGGTTTTCAATCGTCTCCGTTAGTTTAATTACTAAAGTTATTTATTGATTTTTTAGCTACTTAATATTTTTTAAAAACATTTTAAAATTATTAATTTTGTATTTTAAGAAAATTTCAGCAATCATGCTAAGTAAGAATCTCAAAATCATAACATTCTTCAATACTTGTGAAACATCTTCGATCATTTTATACTAAAAAAAAAATTATATGCAATATGTTTTTTTTTTTTGCAAGGATATATAAATACTAGAGGTCGGATCTCTCTGTCAAGAATTTTCATCAGCAAACTACACGAGCACCTTTTGATGTTCCATTAGTTTTAGGTTCTACTTTTCTTGAATGAATTTATGAACGAGACGAGCACCTTTTGTCTAAGGTCATATAGTGTTCGTACCTTTCGATTGACTGCATTAATGGACAATTTCTAAAGCTCTTTTTTGCCTAAAGATACGATTGTTCAGCATGTCAAGCATGGTTTGCAAAAGATAGTTTTCCTAATAATTGCCCATAAAGTTCACTTCTCAAAGTGCAATTGTTTATGCAACATAGCAATTCACCAACTTAGACCGCAGCTGCGTTTGAGCAATTGAGAGCGAGGAGGATGAGAAAATAATATTTGTAGAAAATTTAGAATGACAAATAGTTGGTCATGCTACATTTAGTTTTGATGCTGTTGTTAGCCAATAACTAAAACTAAATTGTGTGAATAATAAGCATAAACAATTTGTAGCATATTCATTCAAGCAAAGCTTAAAACATAAATGATAAAAGCAAAAATTAAGGAGTTGAAGGGACTAAACTGATAAAGAAAAGATTAAGCTTTCTTCTAAACCGGCATCATTTCTTGATGATGATGGTTAAAAAATTAGCTATGATGTTGAGCACAAGAAGAACAAAATTGTTCGTTGGAGAGCCATCAACGCCGCATTTTGTGCTGCAGAATCCTATTGGGTTTGTTCATTGATTTCTTGAAGAATATAAAATTTCAAATGGTTAAAGAAATCAGATAAAGTGGATTAGGTGCATAAAAGAATTTAAAGCATCTATTGTTTACTATCAATGTAAATCTTTATTTGCCATAATAAATAGTATGATTTTTTCAAAAATAAATTCTCTCTTTGAGTTTTTCCTGGTAGGCTCCTCGCTCTCTGCTTTCCCTATTGGTCATGATACTTTCTCTACTCTTCTTCTGCTCCGCGGGATGGAGGCAACAAACACATAAGGGACGGAGGCGGTACGATAGGAGCAAGAGACAGAGGCGACGATAGATAAAGCAGTGTCGGCAAGATGATGATGACGAGAAAAGGTATATTTAAAATTTTCAAAGGAGCCACTTGTTAGGAAAATACGAAACGGGTAAGATCTTCCGATAAAAAAACCGATTTTTTTTTTTTTTGCTTCTAGAGATCACCCTAACAAATATACATACTCTCATTCTGGAGGCAAGAAATGATAGATATTAATTTAATTATCATAAAAACTTTTACAATTGTAATTTTTATGTTTATGATCCACACAGTTCAATTGTTGGCGACAACAACCAGCTTTTCTGACACAATCTATATATATAGATGGTCTGACCCAGTTTGATATCCAAAATTTTGTGCAAATATATGTTCCCATCCTCCTCACAATTGTAAACGTTCGCAAAAGATCCTTTATAAGGTACTAAAAAAGAAGTTCACCTGTTAATCAACAAGACATATCTTGGTCAGAGTAGATAGTTATATTGCAAAGAACAACTGTTACTTGGATTTATTGTTTGTGTTATAATTCGTTATGATTAATAATTTTATCATTTTAATATTTTTGTACATGGACATTAAGGAAAGCTCAACAAAAAAAGAAAAAAAAAAAGGCCACCTCCCTCTCCCTATCCACCAGTGTTTCTCCGAAGAAGCAACACAGCAAGAAGAATCCCTTGTGAAGCTGTTTTGGTATCAACCAAGACTATGATGTCTAGGATCGGGTCATTCATTGGGGTCCTTCTGCCTTCACTGCACCAAAGAATAACATGTGTGTTTACCTCAGTTTAGAGTCAAATAAGTGTTTGCTTATTTCACTGTGTCCGAGTCAGCACAGAAGACAATGGCCTGATGATGGTAGAACTGTAAATAATTCACTAGGTCATGTTAAACCGTACAATAAATGCAATGATAGGCACAGACCCGACTCAAATAGAATGAAAAAAATAGAAACCGTGCGATCAGTATCCGACGGCCGAGACATCGCGAGCGAGGGTCACAGCCACCGAGCTACAGCGCAGCAGCGGCGACGGCCGCGGCGGCGACTGCGGTGACCCAGCTGAAGGTAAGGTCGGCGACGCCGTTACCCGCTGGAGGCGGGGCCGAGGGAGCGGTCGCAGGGGGGGAGGAGATCGACGACGGCGTGGACGCGGGCGACTCAGAGGGGGGAATCGAGGTCGGCGGGGCCGGAGGGGATGCGGTGGGCGTCTCCGCGGCGGGGCCGGGGGACGGCGGCTTCGAGACAGGGGAGGCGGCGGGCGAAGTCAAGGGGGCTGGAGCGGGCGGCTTCACGGGAGCTGCTGTGGGGGGTTTCGAGGGTGCGGCGGTTGGGCCCTGCGCGAAGGAAGCCACGGCGAGTGACATAAGGACGAATGCGAGGACGGGGAAGCGGGAGGACGCGACCGCCATCTTCACCACCGCGAGATCAAGATCAAGACTGTGAGAGAGATCGGGAACTACAACTACAACGACTTGGGGTTGCAAGTAGGACGAGGAGAAGTAGTGATGCGAGGGGTATATAAAGACGTAGGAAGCCTCATTAATAATTTAATTATTTCCTAATGTTAAAGACGGCGAAGGACGGTGACTTGCTTTAGAGATGTTCCCATGGGTGAGGTTGGCTCACCTATGGCTGTCTGATGAACCACGGACGGCGGTCGATCGGACCCGTCCGCCCCCTACTGCTAGATTCCGTCAAGTTGCCGGTTTCCGCGTTTCTTTTGGAGGACGGCGTCGTCCGATCGCGATCGGACGGCTGAACGTTGCTCGAAATGTGAACGTTGGAGTCCAACTAGCCGTTGTTTGAAACGTTAGATAAAGAAAAAGAAAGCAAATAAAGAAGCTTGACGATAAGAGCATGTTAACACGATGGAAAACTGTACCCAGAAACGTACCTGCCTTGTGATTGGCACAAGAGACAGGAGGACCTACTTTTCGGGACAAGATTGCACGGTATACTTATATATTTTGTAGTGAATACAGCTGGAGAAGCATGTGGAAGGGAGGATCACACAGATCGGGTCACCGCTGTGGTGAGTTGGCAGCCGGCCACTGCAAACCGAACGGCTGGTATCGGGCTGTCGGGGTGGTCGAAGACACGAAGAGGCAAAGAAGAAGACGGAGTCGAGGAAGAGAGATGGGCTGCGAACAAAACTATGAACACTTCCAAATACCCATGCATGATCTTGCAGGTGATGTCTTTGTGGAAGTTTGCTGATAGATTGCTTTAACAGTTGGATCTTCGTTAGAGTTTTGAATAAACTAAAAATCTGGCTCCATTCACCATCTCCTCTAAATTCTTAAGAATTGCACTTGACCATGCTCTGCCGTTCATGGTCTCCATCATTCTTTAGTCGGAGCTACAACAACTGGAGGAAGTTCTCTCTCTAACTATTCTGTTGCAGTTATATGGTTCTTTCATGTCATCTTAGTCCTCCCAAACGTGTAGTTTTTGGAGTCATCAGCAAAAGCCCGATCTGCTCTCTCCTTCAACAGCTTCATGTTCCGCAGGTGAAACATAAAATCACTTCTGTATTAGTTTCAATCAAGGGTTCCGGCAAAAATCAAACCGGTGCAGTAATAACTATCCACTGTCGTCTATGGAAACCAAAACTAGCCAAAGTTACCATGTTTCATTTGGGTTGCACTTTGAGCTGTTTTTAGTAATCCGAGTTTGATTTTGGCACCATTGTAACCTGAAAAGCAACCTTGATTTGTACTTTGTGAGCCAAAAAGAAACCTTGTAATGCTCTTTGTAAACTTGGATTGCTTTGCTGATTCGGAAACTTGGAAGATAGAGAGAGAAGGGGGTAAATGATGTTGGGTTAGGTCACTCCAACGTGGAAAAAACTCAATAATAAATATTTTGGCCTATATATTTAAACCCATTAGAGTTATATTTTGAGATACTCATCATACACAACTCAATTTGACAGTAGCCACTATAGAAAGAGAAATTTTTTTGGGTTTTCTTAAAATTCATCTAGCGATTTTTCTTCGACGATTGGACAGTGAGATTTTTATCGAATCCTACTAATTTTTGGTGGAGATATTCTAGGCTCAGTGATCTTCATTCTGAATAGTGGAGATCTAATTTGGAGGTCTTCTTCGTAAAGTTTTGGCTTCTTTAATAGTAGCTATTTACTGATTTTTCTGTCATCGATCAATTTACTTCGACTCCTTGCTGGGCAATATTCAATAATTGGATTTAGCTGAAATTTTATCGATAGGTATAAGGCTTCTGGTTGTGCATTCTAAATAGTGAAGACTAGATTTAAAGGTTTTTTTATGTATCTCTTTTATTGCTTTAGCGAAGACTATGATATTGGTTTTCAAATTCGAACAGTTCTATCTCATTCAACATTTAGACTATCATTTGTAGTTCAATTTGGTTGATTTTTGGTAAGCATGTTTTAGACTAGTGTTTCTTTAATTTGAATGGTGGAGATTGTGTTTGAATGTGGTAAATATTTTCTGATACTTAACAGTAATTACCTTCTATGATTTCTATCTTTGTTTGATGGGTATTTGAGTTGTAGATTTTGAATTTGTTATGGAACAAATTCGTTTGTGGATTTTTGTTGCTGTGAACAATGTTTTCATAATGAAGATTTTGATTTAGACCAAGAGAGGTCTCGTGATTTTTATCCTTCAAGAGTTTTTCACATAAAAAAATGGTCAATATTTTTGTATGCTTGATTGTGATTCAATTGTCCATCGATCATATACTCAAGATAGTGCTCCTAATATATTCATACAAGTGGGGGGTGAAAATTCTGATAATTAATTGTCTATATCTACATATATTTTTTATCTTTAGATTATGGCTATAGATTGTGTGCTCCGGTTCAACAAAATCAATTTATTTGTCAGTTTAATTTAGTTTCTTATGCTCTCTCCTTTGCATGGCAATATCCAAACTGTTAGAACGGTATGTTGGTTGCTAGATTTTGCAATCTTGTTTACTGCTAAAGTACTGTTTCTGCTGCTATTTTAATATTATTTAGACAGGTGAGTTTGCAAATTGTCCTTTAATTAATACAGCACAATTCCGGACCTCTAAAAAGCACACATGAATCTCTCTGTCCTGCAAGTAAGTTTGAAGTGGCTGTCTGTTCTACATGACTATTCACTAGATTTCCCTTCTTTATCAGGTGAATGGTAAGTGTCCATCATGAGTTCTACTGCACCACGTTCTCAAGCTAAAACCTGGGGGTGACTGAACTAAGAAATTGAAATTTATTTTGACTTTAATTATTGGAAATTTTTGGTACCTGAATGGTCTTTGCATTTGTGATACTAAAGAAGTATATGTGAGCTACACATGCAAACAAATCTATATGCAGGATGTCATTGTGTACCCTATTACCTTATTAGAATATTTAGTAGAACAGAAGCTTTCAAAAGTTTGTTCCATTTCCAGGATCAAGCTACTGATAGTTCAAAATCAAGGTTTGCATAGAATTAGTCCAGACATGACAAGAAAAAGTACAAGATAGGTTTCCTAATGACAGGTCCGAGGTAGTTGATATAGATGTGGTTGACACTGATTTCTCTTGAAATGAGGACTGTTCTTTGGTTTGCTCTTGGAAGAGGGCAGAGTGTGAATATTACTGACAAACCCCAAGATCACTTGATTCTGTTCATGTCTTCATGGATAAGATCTTCAAGAAATCACCTTTCAGATATGCATGTCTTTGATCTTGTGCCTCAAGCATTGATGAATCTTTTTTGTAGGCAAAATCAGCTATTAATTTGGACTCAGAACTTTTAATTAATACCTCCAAGAGACCATACTTTTCATATACCTAAGAGTCATCAGCTCAAATTGTTCTTAATTAATAGTGAAGTTGGTCTCATTGACAGATTAAATGATAAAGGCTCAAAAAAATCACTTACTAGGAGAAAGAAAATACACTAGCTAGCTATTAATTTAAGATCACTGTAGAGGTCAGCGAAGAAGAAGAATCCCATTACTTGAAATTGAATGAAGTCAATGATTTTGGATCAAGGGACCAGGCCATGTTCTTCAGTACCCTGGCATTCTGTACCTGATCATGTGAACATCTAATGTTTAAGCAGAAAAAGAAAAAAAAAAAAACATAATGCCCAAATAAATTTGGAAAATCAGCATTTAGATGAACCAATAAATTTTAGTTATAAATCCTAATGCACCCAAGTTCTCCTTGTGAGAACAGCTAATTGCTGATTTGATGCTTGGAATAGATTCATTGTTTGGCACTTTGGATGGGATCAAACAAACAACTTTATCAACCAATTGTATGTTCAATATTTTCATCAAAACAATTAGTAGCTCTTGTAAATTTTGGATCCAACCCTCATATCAAACATAGTTTGTCGGGACAAAGACTAGACTAGATAAAGCCAACATCAAATCTGATGGAACTTTGGATGGGAACACATTAGGTACTTATCAACACACAATATATTTGCTTCAAACAATGACAACAGCTTTGATCACAAGCAATACCAATCTTTGGCACAGGCATCTTTGTTCACAGGACATGAAGATATTCTCACTGATAATAATAGAATTGTATGCATGTGAAATAATTGATAGTACGAATTATCTGTAAGTTCTTGATGTAAAGGATATAATGGGAAATGCATGGTGGTAGGTTCTTCACATGTATGCTAATTCTAGCAAGGAAAGATCAGCCTTTTATGCTGTTCAAGAGATCTAAAAGCATGATTCAGAGTTCAGAAGGAATAATCAGTAGTACCATATGAATCCATGAAAGCATGTAACAATTAAGAAGCTGCATGACAAATGAGAAGATCAAATTTGGTTTAACTTGCAACGGTCTGCATTGTTCTCTTGTCTTTGAATTCATGTTACAAGCATATTTTGTTTGTGAAAATTGCCTTTCAACTTCATGCAGTTAACAGAAATTACTTTCAACTGTTTATTAACTGTAGAAATCTTTAACTTTGGTAATTGTACTTTCAATAATGCTGTTCTCGGTGCTCCGCCTTTTCTTTTCTTGTCCTTCTCTGACTCTGACCCTTGTCTTCCCTCTAGTAAATTTTAATAAAAAAATATATATCCACTTAATTTGTATTATCGATGTCTTGGGCTGATCTTCTTTGACAAGCTCAAAAGCATCATCTTGAAAATTAAATGTGGTCTTAGAAGCAAAAATTCTCAGGATTTAGGCAACCTCTCAACTTTCTTTGGAGATCGATCCTTCTAAAATTTATACCATCAAATCTCATTAGAAACTCAGTCTCTATGAAAAGTTCTTGAATAAAACTCTAACACTTGAATCCCTTAAAATAAGTCTTACGAAACTTTAGAAACTTTTGTTAGGAGCTTTTTTTTATTTTTGTTTTCATTCTGACGAAGAACGTACTAACATCCTCACCAACGGTCCTTGGGTTTTTAGGGACCAAGTCATAACCCTCATTCCATGGATTTTTTACCTCCCCATGAAATCATCAATAAAATATCGATCTGGATTCATGGGTATACAGTTTCTTAATCTCAATATTCTCATCCAAATTTTAATGATTCACCTCTTAAAATGAATGAAATCACCATAAGAGGTTATTGTGGTAAATTTGTTAAGGTCGACATCCTCATAGATTTTACTTTACCTTTGCCTTCTCAGGGGTCTAAGATCAAAGTGGGAGAAACTCGCTTTTTCCATTCTGTTATATACAAAAATATCCTTAATTTTTGTTTCTCTTATGGTATCGTTGGCCATTAGACTGATTTATAGCCGGATTCTCCCAAACCTCATATTCATGTGAATTTCAATCGTTTGCTATTGTTAATAAAGCTTATTCATCTTCTTTAGTAGCTCTCATCGGAAATGAAAGATTCCTCAGAACTATGGATTGTGGTCCAAAAACGAACCAAACCCAAAGCAAATGAAAAGTGACCAAAGCTTTTTAATCTACAACAATAGATGATTTACTTATCGAACAAGACGATGGCAAATCAAAATGATATAGACTTTCAAAACGATGAGGGACCCAAATCACATTATCTTCCTCATCCGAGAAGTTTCTATCCTTCTTTTTTTAATTTAAAACATAAGATAAAGAAAAAAAATATTGGTATTAACTAATTCTTCAACTACTAATAAAGAAGGCCCACTAGCCATTTAACCTTCTTATTAGTTTTCTATTGAATTTTATTTTCTTGAAATTGTAAGGGAGCCATCTTAATTAGTTCGGAACATCTTAATTTTCTTATTAAAACACATGGAATAATCTTCTAGTCTTATCAGAAACTCATATAGATGAAGAGACTGCTTCATAATGAATTAAATGACTCAGACATTTGGGAGGTTTATTAGTTACTTGGAGAGTTGACCTTTTCACTTGTTATCTTATTTACAATAATACTCAAATCTATTTATTTTATTGTTGAACATGCAGTTTATAAACCTTGGTTACTATCAACAAATATATGCAAGTACTAATGCTTCTTCAATTGGTAACTTGCTCGGGAACTATCTCGGAAGTACTGATTTATTATATCTCTTATTTTATGACTCTAGTTTTACTTGGTGTAGTAATCGATATGGATCTTATCAGATTTTTGTCAGATTAAATAAATTGCTTGTTAATAATTAGTGGCTCTTATGTTACTTTAATGCTGTTGTTGTTCACCATTTGCCTCAGGTTACCTCTAATCACTTACCTTTTTTTTTTTTTTACTTCAATTGGTTCAAAAGATTACTAATCATAGACATCTTAGTCCTTTCAGATTTGAACTATACCCTGAGATTTATCATGTTATTAAGAATACTTGGAACTCTCTCTAATTTCTTTCTGCCCTAATTCTATGGCTGACTTTCGCAAAAACCAAGCCAACCTAAAGTAAGAAAGAGGCTCTTTCTTCTTTTGAGATAAAATATATATGTTGGTTATCTAGCAATCTTCCTAAAGACACTAATTATAAAATTAATATTCTTGAGCAGAAGGAAAACTTGAATCCTCTTTCTCATTCTGATCTTATTTTATTTCATTCTCTTCATAATAAATATGTAGTTTTGAATAGACAAATTCACATTAGATGATGGATCAGGGCTAAGATAAACTGATTGAGGCTAGGGACAAAATTACTAAATATTTTCATAATTCTATTCGTATTAGAAAAGCGTTTGAATGCTATTCATTATTTAACTGATGCTTTTGGTATTACTATTTAGGATCCTATTCTTATTGCTAAAGCTTTCTCTAATTGATACTCGAACCTTTGGAATTTAGATAATAATACTTTTAAATTTTAACTGAATTGTCTGACCTCCTTTTCCTCTTATTCCTAATAATATTATGAACTCTTTATAAAGTTCTTTTAATGAAAAATGAAAAATGAGCTTTATATTCACTTTTGGTCTTCTATTAAATATTTCATTCTTGTTGTCTTTAGTGACTTTTAGAGTTATCTTCCCAACTCTTGGACCAACACTACTCTTATTATAATTCCTAAAAAGCAAAACCCTCAAAATATGACCGACTTTTAGACCAACACTCTGTAATGTCATTTATAAATTTATTTTTCTAAAGTAATTGTTAACAGAATTAAACCTATTCTTAACCACATAGTTTTTTTTTCTCTAAAAACTCTCCCATTGAGATTGACCTTCGAAAGGCCTTTAATAGTGTTATTAGATCCTTTGTTTATCATGTTCTTAATAACATGAACTTTTTTTTTCTTTTTTTATTAATTGAATTATGACTTGTATTAATTTACCTTTTTTTTCTTATTCTATTAATAGTCCGAGTTCTCATTTTTTTTAAAGTTCTCGAGGCATTAATCAAGATGATCCTCTATCACCTTATCTTCTTTACTCCTTTTATATTACTGATAATAATAAGAAAATTAGTCTATTCAATAATAAAAGTGTTAAGTTATCTCATCTGATATTTGCTGATGATGTTTTAATTGCTATTCGGGCCTTTGAAAAATCTTGTTTATTCCTTCTTAGTATTTTAAATGTTTGCTCTAATCTTATTGGCTTGAGTGTCAATCATACTAAATCTACTATTTATTTTCCTAAACACTATCCTTTCATTAAATATAAAATTAAAAACATTTTAAAATTTAGGTACTTATGTAAGTCATTATTATATTCCTAAACCTTATCGGGACAAACTTGTTGATAAAATTCTTTCAAAGATTAAGGGTTGACATAAGAATTATATCTTTCAAACTAGAAAACCTATTCTTATTAACTCTTTTAAAAATGTAATTCCTCTCCACACACTTGCTAACACTTGATCCCTAATAGCACTATTAATCAAATCACCCGTACATCTAATAGTTTCTTCGAGGTGACGAGCCTTCCTTTAGGAAACTTAAGGCTCCTCAATTGGAATATTGTCACCTCTTATAAAGATCCTCGAGGATTTAGATTTACAGGATCTACATTTAGTTAAGCTCTCTATATAAGCTTGAAGATTTGTTTCTGTACTTAACCAAGATAGTTCCTTGTTATCTTCTATTGTCATTGTTGAATATAGTACTCCTCACCCTCGAAAACTCCCTCTACTAACTCTTCCTTAAGTTGCAATCTTTCAATTTAACTTTACAATATGCAAAAGAAGGCCTCAGGCACTTGATTGGTACTGGTTCCAAAATTGATATATGGAATCTTCTTTGAATTTCTAATATCCCTTTAAATAGATGGCCTACCTTCCGTAATGTTACATTAACCTCTAACTTTAATCTTCTATCTGATCTTATCATTAATCACGTCTAGAATCTGCAGATCATTCACTCTCTTTTTTCTGTGATGATCTTTTCCAGTTTATCATATCTATTCATATTCCTATATAGTCAGTCCAGTGATAACTCAGGTCTGGACTCCACACCCTTCTATATTGACTACTTGTAAGAGCTTACATAAATTTTTTTATAATATGAAGAGAATAGCAATTCGAATAGAGATTTATATAAGTGAAAGATGATTTAGAATATTAATGTTCTTTCTAGACTCCAAATATTTTTTTAGAAATTGATTTGGAATCGTCTTCCAAATCATTGTTATTCATTGTTATCTAATATTATTCATTGTTGTTCTTCTCTTTGTCCAGTTTGTCATCGTGTTCTAGATAATTCTACTCATATTTATATATATTTTTCACTTGTAACTTTACTTCTAATTATTAAAATTCGATTCAGTTTTCCTTAGATATTTGCTTCGAACACTTTACTGATTAGCCTTATATTTTTCACTTGTAGCTTTGCTTCTTCTAATTATTAAAATTTGATACAGTTTTCCTTGAATATTTGCTTTGAACACTTTACTGATTATCCTAACTAGGGAGATTATCTTGAATCAAACTCTGTTTCTTTTCTTCCGTATATCATCTCTTGCTCTTTATGGATGCTCTGTCAGAACAGAAACCATGTTTTTCCGCAACCGCAACGTCTCTGTTAATACTACCCGGCGCAAAGTGCTTTCCTTTGTTAATGTAGACTCTTACAAACCCAAGCAGACCGAAGACTGTTTACCTCCATCGACTGCCCATCCATCTCTTCTAACACATGATTTATATTATTATTGATCGTGATGCTTCCATCGACACTAATAACTCTTTTGCAGGAACTGAGTTTTCGGTGCACAATTGTGATGGACTCGATATCACTCGTTGGAGGTCACATTCATCAAGCAACAGATCCTCTCTGCAAGCAGAAACTTGGGGCAATTTGGGTTGCTATTCATTATGTCTGAATCCAAAGGATTGCAAAACGCCACCATCAGATCAACTTGTTCATATTCTAAACTCCAAAGAAGATATTTCTTGGCACATCACAAGTCTATGCTGCCATATTTTAAATTTGGCATCTAGCATAAGAGTTATGTAATATGGCTCTGCATATTCCAAAAGCTTTCAATATTATTATTCCACACCAAATGGCTACTCAAGTTGTAACTCATCTTTCTCTTGTATCCTGGGATTGAAACTTACATTCCATTGATGTAGTCAACAATACAGCAATAATATTATTAAAAAAAAAAAACCTAAAAATCACTTTCTATAATTAAATGAAATATTTTGTGAATTTAAGATCATATAAATTACCTAAGACATATGGAATCCTTGAAATACTTTTTATGTCTGACACATTCCATCTGGAATCCTTGAAATGCTTGACATCTGACACATTCAAACCCATAAACCTGTTAGAAGATAAAGTATTATTCCATGCAGATTTAGATAACTGCAATCATAAACCAGCTGTCGAAGGGAAATGTCCCATGATTTTTTTATTTTTCTTTTTTGTGTCTTCCTAATCTAATCGGCTGATGTTTACACACGAGAAAATGATAGGTTTAGCTACAAAAAAGTAAAGCTTGCTTAGGGCATACAAGCAAAAGACCTTTCACAAGAGTCTCTCTTCTTCCACTGATCCACCATCACCTTTCCCACGTAAATAATATTATATAAACTGCCATTTGCTGTCCAGAAACAAAATCAATTCTGAGCCTAGGTTCCATTTCATTTAGTTCTCATCATGTCATATGTCCTCTACACCCACCCACCCACACCTCTGTTGTTTTCATTTATAGACTGCTAGATTCCTACGTTATTCTATTTCTTTTTAGAAATATTTGTATAGGCTCTGATAAAAAGTTGGAGATGTTTATAGAGGGAATTCACAGAGAGAGCTTTGCATATTTTGAGAAGCTCAAATCCTCCATTCCTTATATTTCCCACCCACCTGCACTTGACCCTTTCAAGCCTAATAAACCTTCTCATATGCTACCAACTTCAACCCCCCTCCTGACACCACCATTATAGCCAATTAAAAGAGAAACAAAGCACTGAAACCAAATGAAGAGGCTCAGCAGCTCAGACTCCTTCGAGGGACTAGAAAGAGAAGATGTCTGTCCCATCCCCATCCCTCCTTTAGGTTGGCACAAGCACACTTTCTCCCTGCATGGCTGGCTACTCTTCTTTCATGCTAACCTTCCCATTCTTGTGACTTGTAACGCTTTGTCTTTATGTTGTTTTGTTGAGGAAGGGAAGGGGAAACATGAAGAGAGATTCCAATCTCTTCTTCCCGGTAGAATGGAGGAGGTAGAAGAAGAGGAGCAACTATGCTTAGATGGGCGGTCATCTCTTGGAGAGAAGAAGCGGCGGCTCAGGGTAAATCAAGTAAGAGCGCTAGAGAAGAATTTTGAAGCAGACAACAGATTAGACCCGGAGAGGAAGGTGAGACTAGCGCAAGAAGTAGGCCTCCAGCCACGTCAAGTGGCGGTCTGGTTCCAGAATCGCCGTGCCCGGTGGAAGACGAAGCAGCTGGAGCGCGACTACAGCGACCTGAAAGCCCGGCACGACGCTCTCAGGCTCGACCATGACGCGCTCTGCCGCGACAAGGAGGCCCTGGAAGCCAACGTAAGCCATATTACATGTCTTATATAGCGAGCTTCTACATAATCCCCTTGTGGTGATCGCTTGTGATTGATCAGATACGAGAGCTGAAGGCCGAGTTAGCGAGATCTCCAATGGTTGCACCAGATTGGAACGGTAAAGCTTCTGAAGAAGAGAAGAGGGCAGCGTTTATCCACAAAGATGGTGCTTCAGACAGTGATTCAAGTGTGGTGTTCAATGATGAAGGCAGTGATCAACACAACCTGATGGGATTCAGGTCTCGCTGCTCTTCCTTCCTGTTCGAGAACAAAGCTCAAGATGAGGGACTAATCCTGTACCGGGAGGAGCCTTGTAGTAGCTTGTTCTCAGAAGAACAAGCACCAAGCTTCTCCTGGTACTGCTCGGAGGGATGGGACAGAGTCACCAGAGGGAGGTATTATGTATGCGATCTCATGTGTAAATCAAGAACTGTAAATGGAGCTAGATTTCCTATGATGTAAAGGCTGCGTCTAAAGGGGCTTAGCATTCCAAGCTGGAGACAAAGGAGGAATCTTTGGACTAAGTAAAAGAACAACATAAAAGTTGATGGTGTGCACAGATTAGACTAAGACTAATTTGGCTCTTTTGTTTGGGCATGGTAAGTGTCCCTTTTGTTGACAATGCACTAATTGGACCTTGGGATTGCAGCAAGAAAAAAAAATACTAGTGTGACTGCACAAATTTAACTCTACAAATGTCAAAACTGCTATAGATTGGATTTGAAATGAAAAACTAAAAGTTGGAGTTGAACAAACAATATTACTGCATCCTTACATAATTGAATAACCCCACAAAAGGAATTCCAAGATTTGCTTGCAGAAGTTAATTAAGCTTCTGTGAAAACACTTGCTAAGCACTCTTGCTTTGCATCACCTCATGATAGAGTGGTCAGGGTCAGGATTTCCTTCTTGCAAAAACCACTCTTGCAGTCTGAGTTTGGGCTTCTATTGAAGGTTCAAGCAAGTTTTCATTTACTTATTAAGATAAAAAATATGCTTTACAAACATGAGTTAATTCTCATTCCCCAAGAGTCTCACCCTTGAAACAAAAGAAAGAACATTAAGGAGGCTTTGATTTAGGTGGTTGTGGACATGAACCTAAGTCCACAGTAATGGATTGGGAAAGGAGCAAGATGTGGGGGATGGAGGAGTAAGGAAAAAAATAGAATATTATTATAGTATTAAAAACAGGAGGATTGACAAGAACACTTACAAGATATTTCCAAGTGCACATACTCTCTACATCCCTTGCTTCATGAACTACGGTCCTATTTATAGGACCTAGTGGTAACCATCCTATAACTACTAGATCATGATTAAGGTAGTTATTGAGATCACACTGTAACTACTAGATCATGATAACTACCTAGATAACTATGAATCAAATCTCAATACTCCCCCTTGATTCATAGTTACATACACCGATTTGTGACATAAAATAAACATGCTTTTGACTTGGAAGTGACTTGGTGAGGATATCCGCAACTTATTCATCTGTTCCACAATACTTCATTGTTATGGCTCCACTTGCTATAAGATCTCGGATGAAATGATAGCGTATCTCTATATGCTTCGTTCTTCCATGAAACGTTGGATTCTTTGTCATTGCAATTGTAGCTTTATTGTCACAAAATATTTCTATTGCTTCTTTTTGTTCTTGATGAAGATCTTCAAGAAGTCTTTTAAGCCATATTGCTTGACAAGCTACTGATGTTGCGGCTACATATTCTGCTT
>LVTN01000421.1:0-23165 GCA_001649415.1 Musa itinerans | reverse complement strand
ATTTTGAAGTATCAACCAAGCTTGCTTTGAGGTTGTCGCTGCTGCAATTCTTGAGAAGATTGTCTCATGTACAACTTGTTGAATGAAGAACAATGTCTTTGAGTCCTTCTTTCTATTCTCCCTCAACCTGATTTCGTCATCTGGATCCGCATATCCATTCTCTATTAAGTCCCAAAGATCTTGAGACTTGAATAGAGTCTTCATCTTGATACTCCAAAATTCATAGCATTTGCCTGAGAAGATGAGAATAAAGGGTTGAGACATGGAATGACCATTGAAAGCCATAATGCCCAGTTCAAATTGAAACTAGGCTCTGATACCACAAATGTTGGGGATGGAGGAGCAAGGAAAAAAATAGAATACTATTGTAGTATTAAAAACAGGAGGATTGACAAGAACACTTACAAGATATTCCCAAGTGCACACACTCTCTATATCCCTTGCTTCATGAACTACGGTCCTATTTATAGGACTTAGTGGTAACCATCCCATAACTACTAGATCATGATTGAGGTAGTTATTGAAACCACCCTATAACTACTAGATCATAATTGAGGTAGTTATTGAGATCACACTGTAACTACTAGATCATGATAACTACCTAGATAACTATGAATCAAATCTCAACATAAGGAAGGCTCAAGTGGCACAGCACTCCATCACCTTTAAGCACAAGTTGGTGTGTCAAAAGTAGTGGTCATAGCCTTCCATTCTTGGAATAATGCCCAAATGTTTTGAGAAATGTTTATTATTCTTCTTAAGTTTTCTTAGTTGGTGTCAAGCTCATCTCCTTTTCAATCTATTTAATTCCCTTAGTTAGGTTCATATCTCCATCCTTGGTAGGGCCAAGGACTTGAGAAGCTAAACCATAGAATTTTAAGTGGCTGTGACTTGTATAGATAGAGCCACAAGTAAGAGAAGAAAGAGAGATCTCTCATGGACTTTTGGAGCTGGCCATTGGCTTGCCCAGCAAATTATGGAACCAAATGCATCATATAAGAGAGAACTTGATGGACCAGGTAGATTGGAATTCATAAAATTTTATTGGCTTGATTGATCAATCAGGTCCTGCAAAACTGTGGTCTGTCATATCATTTCAGATTCATTTGATATTGGTGAGATAAATTATCTAGTCTTTATGTCAGATTGAGTTGGGAAAGCCGACTTTTTTTAGTCTGATTCAACAGTGCATAAAAGGCTTTCTTTCATCCATGTTTTTAGAAGGTTCTTATCATCAGGCAGATGCCTAATATGATCATGTTGCATGCACAAGTATGTTAAGCTAATTCTTAGTAGTATTCCTCCTCTAAAAGAGAAGGGAATAAAAATGGACATCTTAGTTGGTTCTAGTATGGCAAGTACACTGCCATTGCCAAGTCTGGGTTCATGGTGATCGTTGTCATCATGATCACTGAGTGGTCGATTTTGTTAATGTAGGTGATCAACTAAGACGGAAGACTTTACCCTTTCCTTCCATGCAAAGCCTCTGCAGTTTACACAGGTTCTCTCTCTCTTTCTCTCTCTCTCTCTTATAATTATTGCTAGCCATGTTTGCTAAGTTTACAGGCTTTTTAACACTGCTCATAGCTGATATATTGGGCAAAAAATGATCATTACCATCACCATCCGTGATAAAGACAAATACCAAAGCGATCGAGTCACACCTCATTCTCATAACTATTTCTCCTCGCATCATCATCATTTGCCCTCCCCAACTCATCGTGAGAAAGAAGATGACGGCGGGCATTAGTGCTCGAGGGAAGAGAACCCGGGAACAATTGTGATCTTGGGTCCATTTGAACCAGGCTCGTGGATGCCGGAGTGGTTGATGGGCTTGGAGGGAGCCGCTTGGGCCATCATTGTTTCGGCCGACAGGAATTGGCTCAGGTATATATATTACCTTCGAGATTTGTTTTTTATATAGATAGATTATGCCCTTTTCTCTTTATTATGAAACAAGTTGATGTCACACCGCTAGAGTTACCGCTTCGGTTACGACCCAAGTATGTAACAAATGGCGGCACCGCCCGTGGCCCCCGCTGCTCGCCACAGTGTTCAGTCGGGACGTGATCGGTGACATGGAATACCTCCGCGTCTACTACTAATTACCCTAGTGAACCCCTCTCACCGTCTTGGAGCGCGACAATGGCTTTTTGCCGGGAGTATTTCTCGGCCGGTTTAAACACCGAACTCACCCCAACTTCTCTAACTAGAAGAGGGGAATTGTGGGTCCCGGCTCTGTATCATCTGGGCCCGGCGTCTGGTGTTGTTCGTTGAGCGGACACGCGGCGCGCTTCCAGCCGCATTCATTGTAACTAAGCCCGCGGGGAAGTGCCCCTTATCATGCTCCACCACGGTCCTATATGGCGAGCTAAATCGAAAACGAAAGGGAAATCACAAGCCCTTCAATAAATAGCAAAGGATTCTTTTTGGATATGTAGAAGACAGCGTGAAGAAATATGGTGGAGCTCATTACTAGTGCCACAGTCCAAACGTGGAGAATGGACAAGTATACAACCCAATCCGGTTCCATTTTTCGCGCGACTCATATATTGTGAACAGCCGACTCGGTCCTTTCCTGTCAAAAGCCTCCAATTTGGCTTCCCAAGAACACGGCCGAATGGATGGCAGATACGATTACCACCTCCACACTGAGCTACGCCAACACAACACGGAAGCTTTTGTTTCTTTTTATTGTTTAGGCATGTTTCTTGGAGCTTCACTTTCGAAGCCGACTCTGTTGCAGAAAAATTGACGTTGAACAGTCGGATGGATGAGTTCGTTAAGTCTGCAATCACCGAGCCAATGGCTGCAAATTGCCTATTCTCTCTTTTACCCGTTCCTCCTCGTTTCTGCTGTTGCGTTCTTTCTCGTTACGGGAGCCGAGGAAGAGGGAAAAGAAAGAGCTCGGCTTGCTCGCATTCTGTCAACTTTTGATCTTTGTTTCTCCACTGAGTAGTAATGGAGCGGTCCGAGGTGCTGAGAGACATTGGTTCTGGTAATTTTGGTGTGGCCTAGAGATGTGAGGACAAAGGAGCTCTTTGCCGTCGTGAAGCTAATAAAGTGAGACTTAAATCTTCTATATTTCTCTAAAAATCATTTTACAATTTCAAAAATTCTGTGTTTCACAATCGAAGTTTATATAGTCCTCAAAGATATATTACATTAATTATATTTAAAATAAATCATTTTTTTTTAAGAAACCCCTTCGAGAATTAATAGTCAATTTGACTTGTCATTTCATAGATATTTAATCTATTTTTTCTCTTGATGTATTGAATCACTCTCTCGAATGCAATGAACATTTCTTTTAATGAAATTACCCTTTTTATAATACTTGAACAAGTTTAATTTCAACATTCTTCCCCCTTAAACTTGTTTCATCTAACATGCTAAGTTTTTTTCGAAGTGGTTGAAATATTCTAAATTTGAGAGGTTTTCTAAATATATCGGTCACTTATTCACATGTCTTGATATGATGTAGCTTCACTTCTTTATTTTTTATATGAACTCTTATAAAATAAAATCTTGTGTCAATATGCTTCCAACTTTCATTGTAGACTGGACTCTTGGCTAAGGCAATAGTTGATTTGTTCTCAACATAAATCTTGATTGACTTCTTCTATAGCATATGAAGTTCTTGGAGTAATCTTCTTAGCCAAATTGCATGGCGAACATAAGAAAATGCTGCTATATATTCTGCTTTACAATTTGATAGAGCAATGATCTATTACTTTTTCAAAGACCAAGTGAATATAACTTCATCAAAATAAAATATAAATCTAGTTGTACTTTTCCGATCATTGTAGCTTCTAGCCCAATCATTGTCACTATATCTAATGAGCTCCAATCTTTTAGATGATGAATAGCACATTCTATAGAATAGAACATTCTATACAAGTGCTCATTGGAGAATGAGTTCACTGATTGATCCGCTTACGGAATGCTTGATGGTTGATGATGTCTTATTGTTAGACAGCGATTCCGTGGTCTCAATGGTGTATCTAGTCCTTAGACTTGAGATACTAATGATGTTCTGTATGAGTGCTCCACTCTTTGATACTAGACTTACAGGTTTGGATGTTCCAGATCTAGCACAACCGGTCTTCAGGAGTGGTAGTCAATCTTATGAGGGCTATTGAGTGTCGATAGAGGATCATCCACTCTCGGTGTCATGAGAGAAATATCCCATGTGTTCTTGCTCAGACAAATCCCTTACCAAGGTCATTCATATTGAGAGAGAAAGAGTTCTCTAGGAGAATCCGATTAGAGCAAGACTCGAGTAGAAACCATATAAGTCTGACAACACCATGCCCGGTATACGGTCTCTAGGATATTAGATGGATGATAGACTATAGGTACATGGTAACTAAGGATAGATAGGTCCAATGGATTAGATTCCCCTGTATCGTTTGAGGATTGCGGTATAGTGGCTTAGTACGTCCACAGTTGATGAGTCGAGTGAATTATTATGGAGATAATAATTCACTAAGCCAAAATGAGTTCTGACAGGTATGATTCACGACCAACTCGATATTGGGCTTAGAGGGTCACACACATATGGTAGGCATTGCGATGAGTAGAGGTTCGGATATGAGATATCCATCGGAGCCCCTATCTTATTGGATATCCAATAAGACCCTGAATTATTGGATCCCATGGACGAGATCCAATAAGAGCCAATGATAGATTATTGGATAGAGATCCACTAATCTAAGATTGGTTTTGAACTGCATATGTTGTGTTTTGGAGAAGCTTTTGGCGTCAAAATCGTTGACGCAAACGCAAGAAAGGGCAGTAATTGTTGCTGCCCTTACTACCATCGTAGATGGCAGCACTGCCATTTGCG
This sequence comes from Musa itinerans, assembly GCA_001649415.1. NCBI lineage: Eukaryota > Viridiplantae > Streptophyta > Magnoliopsida > Zingiberales > Musaceae > Musa > Musa itinerans. Next base: position 18,316 of record LVTN01000421.1, on the reverse strand, counting down.
TGCAAGCAGGCCCCCTACAGCGGTGCTCATAGGCAGGGTCGCAAGCACGGCGGCCACCTGCGGGCATAGGCATCGCGCGATAACGGCGCCTGCGGGCATAGCGCCTGCAAGCACAACTGCCTGCGGGTGCTGCGTGGGGCAGCACCATCCGTAGGGGCGCCCATAGGTGGAGGCACCGCCCGCGGGCAGGGGCGGCGCCCCCGCGCCCCCGCCTCACAGGGTTGCTGCCGGTAGGGTGGCGACGACCGCAGCCAGTAAGGCATGGGGAGTCTTAGGGTTTTGGGGAAAAAGATAGTTTTGCTCCTATGAATTTGAGAAACTTTAGTTCTGTCCTTTTGTCCAAATTATGAAAATACCTCTCAAAAGTCAGAAAATTTCCTACATGTCCTTGAATTTAAAAAATATTAATTAATTAAAAGGTTTATTTAATTATTATTATTTATTATTATCTAGTAGTCCTACATGATGATGATTTATACATGTGATATATGATATGTAGACGGATGATCATGGGCTGTGTGATGTGTGTACTTGTGATTATTATTATTGGGGCCTGCAAGCCTTCATTTTTATTTCTCATTTATTATCGGGCCTATGTGCCTATGATTAAGTTGTAATAATACGAGGAGGCGCAGCGGGAGTATGGAAGCGATAGCGGGACTCATGAGACGGACGATCCCGATGCATGGAGATGCGTTGAGATGTCGACGGAACCAACGAGGACGAGATGGACGATCACAGGGCATTGAGATGTACCACTGCACATAAAGATCTTGATGTGAGTGATTAGGCCCACTGGCTTAGGCCTGATCACATTAGGTTGTGGTCTATAATCATCTAGTGTGATTGCTTATATACATATTAGATATGTATATATATTTACATGCGAAATAGATATATATATTAAATATGTATATGTGTGACATGTCATATTAGGAGACCAAATCATAGAAACCCCTCTCTTGATAATATTAAGTCGGTAAACGTGAGGCAATTAGATTGACTCCCGTGGCCTTATATCATTATAAGTAGGGACCGATTCCCGGTATAAGTTGAGTTGGTCGAGTCCCTCGAAGCTCACCTATATCATGATTCGCTATCTTACCTATGACATAGAGATGTCACCGGTGACCTGAGGACATTGTATGCTTGGTCGAGTCCCTCGAGGGTATATCATTTAATCGGACTCATCTTCTAACGATGGTGTTGACTTAACCGAACATCGTGGTTGGTCAAGTCCCTCGAGACCATGGTGATTCGGAGGCTGAATAGGACGAGAATCACAAGGAGTTGTGATCGGCAAGAGTTGCGTACCTTTTAGGTTTAGTGTGATTGGTTGAGTCTCTCGAGGTTACACTAAGACACTGATTGGATCTTGATCCCCACTAGAAGTCTGTCGGAGACTTCCGTTTCACGTGCTGAGGGTGTCGCGTGACTTGCCAGTAAAATAGTGGGAGCATATTAAGATAGAAGTATATATCTTGATTGTTTAATTTTTTTACAAAATCTGCATGTTATTTATTTCTTATGCGTCTTTATTTTCAGAAAATGTCGCTTTCAAATCCCTTACGTTGTATACTTGATGTCAACCGTCTCGCTAGTCCAAATTATACGGATTGGCTTCGTAACTTGAGAATTGTTCTCACGGTGAAGAAAATCACATACGTCCTTGATACAGTGATTTCTATGCCCGAGGAAGGGGCAAGCGAGGATGAGATCGCTCGCTACGTGAAGTACATTGATGACTCCACTCTTGCTTAGTATTATATATTGGGCTCTATGACTCATGAGTTACAGAGATAACATGGAAAGATGGATGCCAGATCTATTCTCCTAAATATCTATAAACTATTTGAGGAACAAGGAAGGACTCAGCGATATGAGATATCCAAGAGCCTCTTCCGCGCTAGGATGACTGAGGGGATACCGGTTCAGAATCATATCCTAAAGACGATTGAGTAGATAGAGAAACTCAGGTTTAGGAATGGTCATAGAGGATAACTTGTGTATAGACATTGTACTTCAATCCCTACCAGATTCCTTTTCATAGTTCATAATGAATTTTAATATGAACAAGCTTGAGGTGACTCTCTCGGAGCTCTTCAATATGTTGAGGGAGGCAGAGAGTACTATCAAAAAGGAGAAGTCAGTTCTATACACTAGTGAGACAAGAAAGAAAAGAAAAGCAGAAAAGTCCCTTAAGAAGGGCAAGGGCAAGGGTAGACCAGGTAAATCAAAGGTTGCTAAGAAAGACCCGGCAAAGGACAAAGGCCAGTGCTTCCACTGTGGCAAACATGGGCCCTGGAAGAGGAACTGCAAAGAGTACATTGCAGAGAGGGTGAAATAGAAGCTTGGAGAAGCTTCAGGTATATTCATGATCAATCTCCAATTGTCAGATTTTTGTGATAGTGCATTGGTATTAGATACCGGTATTGCTTATCACATCTGTAATTTATTGTAGATTCTGGTAAAGTTGAGGAGATTAGTGAGAGGAATATTGCATAAAGGTTTGTTTATGATAGACACTACTCCATATATCATGAATGTAAGTGTGTCTAAGAGGAAACGAGATGAGGTGAATAGTGCATACCTATGACATTGTAGGCTAGGTTAGTCAAATCTGTATGGTACCGCTCCGATGCACTCCAAAATTTGGTAGGGTCTACAGAACTGAGGTGAAAGCTTCATAGATGCTCTGGTCTAGATTGATGTTTGCTTGTATGGCTGGAGCCGTAGGAAGACCCAATCTCCTACTGAAAATTCTCTTTCACCTTTGTGTTGATCATATTGCTGTTTCATCCTTGCTTGGGCTGTAATGAGATTATCTTTTAGTAACTTCAGCATTTTATCTCTGTCTTGTAGTTCCCTATCTACTTGTTCTACTTTGAAGTGCCCAACACATATTTTGGGATCACAAGGGGAGGTCAGCCATACATAGCCTCATAGGGAGTACATTTTGTGGATGAATAATAAGTTGTATTATAATACCACTCAGCCCAAGGAAGCCACTTTGTCCACTCTTTTGGCCGATCACCGGTGAAGCATCTAAGGTATGTCTCCAAGCACCTATTCACTACTTCAGTCTGGTCGTCGGTTTATAGGTGATATGTCGTACTCATTTTCAATTTAGTACCTTGCTTTTGGAATAACTCTATCTAAAATCTGCTTATGAAGACCCTATCATGATCACTTACAATAGATCTCAACATCCCATGCAATTTTATAATATTCTCCATAAAGATTCGAGCAATACTAGAAGCAGTATAGGGATTACGAATAGTGCAAAAGTGAGCATACTTTGTAAGGCAATCAACCATGACAAGAATTGTACTTTTTCCTTGTGATGAGAGAAGCCTCGTCGGAAGTAAAATGGCCAAAAATTCAGCTTGCTCAGGTAGCCGCGAAAGCACATCTGCAACAACATTCTCTTTCCCCTTTTTAGAAGTTATTTCATAATCATATCCAAGAAGCTTTGTTACCCATTTTTGCTGCTCGGGGGGAGATATCTTTTGCTCCAAGAAATATTTTAAGCTTTTATGGTCAGTCTTGATTTGAAAGCGTCGCCCGATCAAGTATGGTCTCCATTTGGTCACCGCATGCACAATTGCAAACTTCTCCTTGTCATAAATAGTCATCTTAGGATGGGAAGGAGATAAAGCCTTACTAGTATAAGCGAGGGGACAGCTATCTTGCATTAGTACAGCACCAATTCCGACTCCGGAGGCATCAACTTCAATAACAAAAGTCTTGCTGAAGTCGGGTAGCGCTAGTACGGGCGTTGTCATCATTGTGGCTTTAAGTTTGTCAAAGGCGGTGGTGGCTTTGTCTGACCAATAGAAAGCATTTTTTTTCAGTAAGGAAGTAAGGGGTGCACTGATATTTCTATAGTTTTTCATGAACTTACGATAGTAGCCTGTTAAACCGAGAAAGCCACATAGCGATTTTATGTTCCTCGGGGTCGACCAGTTCTGCATTGCTTCAATTTTGGAGGGGTCCACCTCCACACCTTCCTCTGATATGATATGCCCAATATATTTTACCTTATGTTGAGGAAAGTTGTACTTCAATTTTTTAACAAAAAGAGCATGTTCTCGCAAAATCGTCAAAACAAGTTGTAAGTGCTGAAAATGACTTTCAAGAGAAGGGCTGTAAATAAGGATATCGTCGAAGAAAACCAGCACAAACTTATAAAGATAATTCCGAAAAATATCATTCATAAGGCTTTGGAAGGTGGAGGGAGCATTGGTGAGACCAAAGGGCATTACAAAAAATTCGTAGTGGTCGTTGTGTGTTTGAAAGACAGTTTTCGGTATGTCTTCTTCGCACACTCGTATTTGATGATACCCGGATCGAAGGTCCAACTTTGTGAAGACTCATGCACCCTTTAATTCATCAAGCAATTTATCTACTACTGGAATAGGGTATTTGTCCTTAACGGTTATGCCATTGAGAGCTCGGTAATCAATGCACATTCGCCATGTTCCGTCCTTCTTTCGTATGAGGAGCACTAGTGAAGAGTAGGGGCTGCAACTTGGCCGAATAACTCCTGTTTTGAGCATCTCTTTTACAATCCTTTCTATTTCATCCTTCTAGAGATGTGGATATTGATATAGCCAAATATTTGCTGGTTTGCCCGGAAGAATCTGTATACAATGATCATACCGACGGTTAGAAGGTAGGTTGTGTGGTTCATCAAATATATATGAAAATTCAGCAAGCAAAGGAAGTAGGTTTGGATCTTCAAATTTTGTTGGCTCTCCCTTAGTTTGCTGTTCAAGTTATACTAAAACGCCGCTGCATGCTTTGTGCAAAACCTTCTCCATTCGTTGTGTGCAAATCATCGTTATGTCACTCCCACGTTTCCCGTGCAATATCACCCGTTTCCCCTTACTGTAAAATTTCATAATTAGTTTCATAAAATTTCAGAAAATATCACCTAATATCGTTAGTCATTCGATGTTGAGCTCAACCTCATAATCATCAAGAGGGAGGAGGAAGAAACCTAAAATTATCTCTTGATCCTGCAGCAACAATTTCACTTGCGGGCACCTATGATCACACTTCAAAATTCATTCGTCAGCAACCTTAACGTCAAACCTGCTGCAATTCTCGATAGGTAAGGCCATCCGGACAGCAACCTTACTGTTTATAAAATTATTTGTGCTCCCAATGTCAATAAGAATGGTGATAGGTTGTTGCTTCAGAAGTCCTCCCACTTTCATCGTTTGTAGGTTCGCGTAACTGGCAAGGGCATGCATCGTAATATCGATCAACTACTGGTCTTCATCCGCAACCTCTTCCTCATGCTCCTGGACCTCCTCCTCCATGTTTTCAAGAGGTACAATCAGTAGGAGGCGGCCCCTTTTGCAGTGATGGTCGCGGTTCCACGGTTCGTCGCAATGCCAACAAAGACCCTTTGTTGATCGGTCACGTAGTTCTTCTCTTGTCAATTTTTTTGGTAGTGAAGGACGGTTGGAAGCAGAAGGAGGTTTATATGCCATGGGTCTAGGAGAGGTTGTCATCCTCCGAGCATCTTGGTTGAGCTGTTCTTCTTGTATTTGGGTGAAAGAAATCGCAGCTGTCATGGTATAGGGCTGCCGCGCCTTAAACTCCCTTTTTATCTTTGGCTTGAGTCCTTCGATGAATGTTCCTAACAATTGACAATTAGTCTAATCACAAGCAAGGTAGAATAGCTTCTTAAACCTGGTTTGGTACTCTTGAATCGTAGAGGTTTGTCGAATCTTTGTGAGTTGGCCATCGATATTTTCATACTCCATAGGTCCAAAATGATTCGATAGTGCGTTCTTAAATTAATTCCACGTCGAAGCCCCATGATTGTATTCCAGCCAATTGTACCATTGAATAGCATCTCCTTCAAGGTAGATGACAGTAATTTCCATCATAGCATCATTCGACGTTCGGTAGTAGCGAAAGTAACGTTCGGCGCATGAAATCCTCCCCGCCGGGTCTCCTTCTTCCCATCGCGGGAAGTCCACCCTCATGCATGATTGAAACATGTTTGAGGGCTGTCCCTCCTTCTCTGGAGTCCTCTTTAAACTCTCTCCTTACTGAAATTTGGATGGATTCGGTGGTTGTCCAATTCTGAATTCTGCAAACAAAGCGCACAATTTGTCCTCCAAGCACAATTTAAGCTGCGATTCAATCCAAGATTCCCATGCTTCAAATTTGGCATCAATTGGATCTTGAGAAGCCATAGCATATGCTTGTAGATCAGAGATGTCCCTATCTTTTTTCTGTTGATGGGTTAATGGCATGGGGTGGTGGATGGTTCGGAATAATTGAGGATCACGGAAAGGTACTACAGCAGATTTTTATGTCTAAAGTGTAGCAGCTTGGACTTAAAAGGTCAGTGGTTTATATTAAGAATTTTTTGACAAAACCAAAGGAAAATATGGTGTTAGGAAGTGTCAAAGCTATCATAAAAATTTTGTAGATATTTGGAGAGAAAAAATATAGTAGCAAGATCAAGCAAGCTATACTATGTGGCTGAAATTCTGCAATGCATCTAGCAGTTTAGACGTAAAACATTAGTGGTTTATAATGGTTTATATTGAGAATTTTTTAATAAAACTAAAGAAAAATCTACTGTTAGGAAGTGTTAAAGCTATCGTAAAAATTTCAATAAGATTTGGATGGAAAAAACACAGTAGCAAGATCAAACAATCTATGCTATGCGATTGGAATTCTGCAGTGCATCTAGCAGTTTAGATGTAAAAGATCAGTGGTTTATATTGAGAATTTTTTGATGAAACTAAAGGGAAATATGCTATTAGGAAGTTTCAAAGTTGTCATAAAAATTTCGTAGAGATTTGGATAGGAAAAATATAGTAGCAAGATCAAACAAACTGTATTATGCGGTTGGAATTCTACAATGCATCTTTCATCGTAGAGATAAAAACTTTATAGGAATGATTTTTTTGGATTTTTGAATAAGGATAACTAAATTGCAGCAATAGTAAGGTAGGAAACCAAAACCTGTTGTAATTCACGGGGAGATCAAAGGATGATCCGCGATGGTGGAGATGACGGTAGAATTCGACGATGATCTTTTAAGCAATTATGAGAATTGCTTTGGGTGGCTGTGGAGGGCTGATGGATGGTTGTGAAAGGGCAGTGAGATACCAAGAACGCCGCTCTGATACTAAGTGATCGAACCCTTGTGGATTCTAAGCTTGGGGTTAATCTCTTTAAGGGATTGGCCTCCTTGGAACTCTATAGGGGTTCCTTCCTCTAGGTTGCTGCTCAAAGGCTGCTAAGAAGATTCATCTATTGCTTGTCAAAAGAGGATAAATATATGACTATTTATAGGGCTCCTAAACCCCAACTCCTAATAGGATTCCTACTTTTAACCAACTCCTAATAAGACTCATATTTTAAGAAGCAGCCTCACAATTAACCCTAACCCTAGCCGGCCTCTTCACCTCTTTAATAGGGGTCGGCTAGGTAGGTTTTATATGAATGTCCCTTTCAATAAAATTCAATTAGGACTCTTCTAGCTAGAGTCCTAACGCTAAAACCGAGAGATTTGAGGAGGAAATTTGATAGCAAAACCTTAGTTTAGATAACAGCAATAATGACAAATTTAATCTAGAAAATTTCGGCAGTATAACAGTAAGGAAATCGTGATAAGACCCTAGAGTCTTATCATGGAAGAAAGAGGAGAAAAGGGAATGATCACTTCAAGGGGATCGACCTCCTTGATCACTTCGAGGGGATCAACCTCCTTAACCACTTCAACGGGATCAGCCTCATAGGGCTTTGTCAAAAGACTGAATAATAATATTTTATTTTTTGCAAGAGAAATGGTTACATCACTATTTATAGAGTTCCACCCAAAGTCCACCAGGACTTGGACTCTAATAATAAGTAAATATTAAATAAACCTCTACTTGACTCTAACTAAACTAAATATATTCAATAAACAACTGGACTAAACAAACTCAATAAACATTATTCAAAAGCTCAGAAAAAGGGTCCTAACAAATTGGTGCAAGTTGCGATAGCAGAATTTATTAGGATCGAGTCAGCACTAAGAGGGGGGGGGGGGGTGAATTAGTGCAGTGGATGAAAACGTCGGTTTAAAAACTTCGTACGATGAAAAAACCGATCTTGGAAGATTGCTTGAAAGCATGTTTGTTCGTAAGGATAGTGAAAGCCAAGTAATGAGGAAGTAAAGCAATTGTAGAGTAAGTAGATGACAATAATACAAATGCAAACTAGAATTTATAGTGGTTCGGTCGTTGCAACCTACATCCACTTATGATTCCTCCTCCATTGAGGTCACCGACGTCCACTAATGGTCTTCCTTCAATATACGAAGACCAACCACCTTTTTACAATGCTTTCTCTTTTTCACGGGTTTAGGAGATAACCCTTACAAGCCTCACACCTCTCTTGAATGATCAAAGCACTAGAAAGGGAGGAGGAGGACACTTTACACTTTTACAATACTTTTAACACCCGAAGAACTCAAGATTTTGTTCACACTTTCATGCCCTTTCATGCAGAAAAGGGTAGGGTATTTATAGGCCCCAATGGCTTTAGAAATGGAGCTAAAAAGTGTCACATCCCCAGATTTCAGGGTACTGGTGGTACCACCACAATTATTGGGCCACAATCTGCAAACTGACACTGGGCGGTACCTCCCAATCCTAACTCAACTTAAGGTCTAACTATGATAATTTAAGAGTTAACTAAATGATTTTGGTCTGGTATGTCAATTATTCTTCCGGTGAGCTTCCGATGATCTTCTGGCGAACTGTTAGAACCATTGTAGATTCTAAACTTGGGGTTGATCTCTTTAGGGGATCGACCTCCTTGGAACTCTATAGGGGTTCCTCCCTCCAAGTTGCTGCTTAAAGGCTGTAAAAAATATTCATCTATTGCTTATCAAAAGAGGAGGAATACATGACTATTTATAGGGCTTCTAAACCCTAACTCCTAATAGGACTCCTACTCAAGACTCTTACTTCTAACCAACTCCTAATAGGACTCCTACTTAAAACTCATATTCCTTTACAACTCCTATTTCTTCTCTAAGAAACATCCTCCTAACCCTAGCCAGCTTCTTCACCTGTTTAATAGGGGTCGACTTAGGTAGGTTTTACATGAATGTCCTTCTCAATTAGGACTCTCCTAGCTAGAGTCATAACACGAACTTCCGACGATCTATCGGTAATGTTCCAACGGACTCTCGGCAAGCTGTTAGACTTTACGACGATCTTCTTTGCAAGTTCCGACGAGCTTCTTTGGCAAGCTTTTGGACTTCTCGGTCAATTCCGGTAGAACTTTTGACGAACGTTCAGACTTCCGACGAACTCTCGAACTCCCAACGAAGTCTCGATCTTGACTCCAGCCCAACAACTGCTTTATGTCTTACCGCTATCATAGTTAATCCTATACACTTATCTCAACATATAGATTAGATCAAACAATTTACCAATTGATTTCATTATCAAAATCTGAGATTCAACAATCTCCCCCTTTTGGATGATGACAATCAATTGATGATAGAGTTAACCTTAACTCCCTCTATCTATATGCCATACTTGAGAACATATACACTTGAATTCAAGCATCAAACTGATAAGTTATACTTATCAATATACACATCATGATACTTATCATGATTTACCAATTCAAAATATGATATCACGTATTTATGATGTCAATGCTTGACATCCATTTTCAAGTCAATGATGATAGACAATCATCATTTTCAAATATGATACAAATTTTGAATATGAAATTTAGCAAGATGACAATTCTTGATAAAAGATAACAATTAATCAATCCATGACAAGATATCAATTGAAATTAGCAAGTTGAACTCATGATATCTTATCATAATGAAGGACATTTATCAAGCATTCATGAAATATTTCAAGTATCTATAATACATTTTAAAATGTTTCAAGCATTTATGATAAGATACATTTTATACATTTATCTCAAACATTCAATTTGTCATCAATTTGCCATATTTCTCCCCCTTTATCATCAACAAAAAGGAGAACAATTCAACAATGCAAGTGTGGTAAAAATTCAAGCAAGTTTCATACTAGTTTATCCAAACCATAAGCAAAAACTTTACATGATAACTTTTTGGATAAGCTAACAGTTTTGCTCAAGGGCTTTTCGGTTCTTCTTTAGATGTGCAAGTTTCTTTCTTCCTTTGTCATAAAAATAGGAAGAAGAGGAAGAAGAGTAAGGAAGGAATCCATTAAAAAATCAAATCCCCATTCTTTGCAAGTGATCATCTCATACTAAAAATTCATAAAAATTCTTCTTTCATAAGAAGAGTAAGGAAGAATTCATGGGAAGGGAGCATCATATGAAAAAGAAATCCATGAATAAAACTTCATAAATCAAATCTGTTTCTCATTGAAAATTCACAAGAGTAAAACCTGTGAGAGATGTATTTGTCAATGAAATCCATGAAGTGATTAAGTGTATCAAAAATCACTAAGTGATGGAGCATCATATGAAACAAATTTGATACCAAGTTAAGAGGAAAACAAAATAAATTCATAAAAGCTCCATTCATGAGATGAATTAAGAGGACAATAGTTCGAAAAAGAAATACAACAAACTCATGCATTCGGACAATTTAACATCCCTAACTCTCTTCTAATAAAATCAAATTATTTTTCATTTAAAGGTTTTGTAAAGATATCAGCTAATTGATGTTTCATATCAATAAACTCTAAAGATATGTCATAGTTATTAACATGATCTCTTATGAAATGATGTATTATATTAATATGTTTAGTTCTAAAGTGTTGAATAGAATTTTTTGTTAAGCATATTGCACTAGTGTTATCACACTTTATAGGTATATTTTTTAGGTGAATTCCATAATCCTCTAAAGTGTTTTTCATCCATATAACTTGATTACAACATGCACATGCTGCTATATACTCGGCTTCGATTGTAGATAATGCAACCGAGTTTTATTTCTTGAAAGACCAAGAGACAAGTGTGTGTCCTAAAAATTGAAATGTTCCGGATGTGCTTTTTCTATCTATTTGGCAGCCAGCAAAATCAGTATCGGCATAACCAAGCAATTCAATGTTTTTAGATTTTGGATATCATAATCCTAGTTTAGGAGTTCCTTTTAGGTATCTAAAAATCCTTTTAGGAACTTTTAAGTGAGATTGCTTGGGGTTAGATTGAAACTTAGCACAAAGTCCTATGCTAAATATGATGTTTGGTCTAGTTACGGTGAGGTATAGTAAGCTACCTATCATACCCCTATAAGCTTTTTGATCAAAGCTTTCTCCACTTTCATCAATGTCTAACTTAGTGGAGGTACTCATAGGAGTATTGATAGCCTTTGAACCATCCATATTAAACTGTTTTAGAAAGTCTAATGCATATTTTGTTTGACTAAGAAAAATACCATCACTAAGTTATCTGATTTATAAGCCAAAAAAGAAAGTTAGTTCACCCATTAAACTAATTTCAAATTCTAGACTCATACTTTTGGCAAACGATTCTTATAAAGATTCATTTGTAGAACTAAGAATAATATCATCAACATAAATTTGAATAGTAAGAAAGTTATTTTTAAAATTTTTAATAAACAATGTAGTATCGAACTTGCCTTTAGAGAAATTATTTTAGATAAGAAAGGAGCTAAGTCCCTCGTACCAAGCCCTTGGGGCTTATTTTAATCCATAGAGAGCTTTAGTCAATTTAAACACATGATTTGGTAAATTATCATTCTCAAATCCAAGAGATTGTTCAATGTAAACTTCTTTAGAAATAAAGCCATTAAGAAAAGCACTTTTAACATCAATTTGAAATAGCTTAAAATTATTACTACTAGCATAGGCAAGGAGCATCTTTATGGCTTCTAATCGTACCATAGGAGTGAAGGTTTCTTCATAATCAATATATTCTTCATGGTTGAAACTCTTGGCCACTAATCTAGCCTTGTTTCTAACCACGATAACAAAATTATCTTGCTTATTTCTAAAGACTCATTTAATACTAATAACTAAATGGTCATTTGGCCTCGGAATAAGCTTCCACACATCATTTCTCTCAAATTGGTTTAACTCTTCTTGCATTGCGATAACCCATGAATAATCTTTCAAGGCATCGTCAATGCATTTAGGTTCAATTTGAGAAAGAAAAGCGGTGTTGGCATAAAATTTTTTAAGAGAAGAATGAGTTTGAATCTCTTCTGATATGTCTCATATGATTAGCTCCTTAGGATGAGTATCTACATATTTGTTAGGATTAAGAGCGGCACTAAGAGGGGAGGGGGGTGAATTAGTGCAGCGGAAAAATTACGTCGATTCGAGAAACTTCGTACGATAAAAACCGGTTTCGACTCAAATCATTTGTTTCACTTTGAATAAGTAGGGAAGAAAAGGCTTGGCAGTTTGCAATGTAGTAAAGTTGAATGCAGTAAAGATAATTTGCAGTAAGGAAAGAACACGTCGGAATTTATAGTGGTTCGGTCGTTGTGACCTACATCCACTACTGATTCCTCCTCCGTCGAGGTCACTGACATCCACTAATGGTCCTCCTTCAATAGGCGAAGACCAACCACCTCTTTACAGTGCTTTCTCCTTTTCACGGATTTAGGAGATAACTAGTACAAGCCTCACACCTCTCTTAAATGATGTCAAGACTTAGAAAGGGAGGACTCTTTCACTTTTACAACACTTTTAATGCCCCTAGAATTTAAGATTATTTTGAAATTTTCGTACCCTTTCATGCAGAAAAGGGTGGGGTATTTATAGGCCCCAATGACTTTAGAATTGGAGCCAAAAAGTGTCACATCCCTGGATTTTGGGGTACTAGCGGTACCACCGCCATTATTAGACGGTACTATTGCTTGCAGTCTGACACTAGGTGGTACTACCACTTGACAGAGCTCGGAAACCGAGCTCTAGTAGTACCACCGCTTGACAGGGGCGGTACTACCGCTTGGCCGTATTAACTACTAGCGGTACCATCGCCTAGTTTGGGCGGTACCACTGGCCAAACCTGTTATGATCAAGAGCGACACTAAGAGGGAGGGTGAATTAGTGTAACAGAAAACTTTTGTTATTTCAAAAAACTTGTTTTGATTAAAACTGATTCCGACAAGAATGGTTTTGATTCAATCCGTTTCGGAAAGAATTTAAACTTGAAAGCTTTTGTGAAAGTGTAAGAGAAGACTAACGTGATTTACAGTAATGTAAATTGCACAAATGAAAAGTATCGGTTTCATAAAGTCTTCATATGATTAAAGTCGATCTCGGAAGGTGTTTACTTGAAAGCGTGTGTTAACATAGTTAAAGCACAGTAAGGAGGAGAGGCAGTTTGCTATAAAAGAAAGTTGCTCAAAGTAAATGCAAACCGAGTTTTAGAGTGGTTCGGTCAATGCGACCTACATCCACTTTCGGATTCCTCCTCCGATGAGGTCACTGGCATCCACTAAAGGCCTTCCTTCAATAGGCAAAGGCCAACCACCTTTTACAGCTTTTCTCTTTTTGCCGGGTTTAGGAGACAACCATTACAAGTCTCACTCCTCTTTCTTAGATGGTTACAAGGCTAAGAGATGAATGAGTGTTAGGATCAAGAGCGGCACTAAGAGGGGGTGAATTAGTATAGTAGAAAACTTTCGCTATTTCAAAAACTTATTTTGATTAAAGCCGATTCCAATGAGAATGGTTTCAATTCAATCCATTTTAGAAGTAATTTGAACTTGAAACCTTTCATGAAAGTGCAAGGGAAAACTAAGGTGGTTTGTAGCAATGTAAATTGCACAAATGAAAAGCATCGGTTTTGTAAAGTCTTCATACGATTAAAGCCGATCTCAGAAGATATTTATGTGAAAGCGTATGTAGACGTAGTTAAAGCATAGTAAGGAGGAGAGGTAGTTCGCTATAAAAGAAAGTTGCTCAAAGTAAATGCAAACCGAGTTTTAGAGTGGTTCGGTCAACATGACCTACATCCACTTTCAGCTTCCTCCTCTGACGAGATCATCGACGTCCACTAGAGGCCTTCCTTCAATAGGCGAAGGCCAACCACCTTTTACAGCTTTTGTCCTTTTGTTGGGCTTAGGAGACAACCCTTACAAGTTTCACTCCTCTTTCTTGGATGATTATAAGGTTAAGAGATGAAGGAGGAGAACTCTAACTTTTACAATACTTTAAGACTCAAGAACTCAAGATTATACCAATAGGTTTCGTGCCCTTTCATACAGGAAAGGGTGGGGTTTTTATAGGCCCCAATAAGTTCAAAAATGGAGCCAAGAAGTGTCTCATCCTAGATTTCCGGGGTCCTGTCAGTACCACTGCCATTACTAGGCGGTACTACCTCCTAACAGAGCTCGGAGACCGAGCTCTGGCGGTACCACCGCCTAACGGGGGCGGTACCACCACTAGCAGCATTAATTGTCGGCGGTACCACTGCCTGACAAGGGCGGTACCACTGCCCAGAATTCCTAGGAGATCGAGTCTCCCAAGCGGTGCCACCGTCGGCCAGGAATTCAGGGACCGAATGGGCTGCTCCATTCGACCCAATTTACCCATGTTAAGGGCCCAGTTGGCCCCTAATTAAGTTAGTGGGATTATCTCCCAATCCTAACTTAATCTACACTCTAACTATGATAATTAAGACATAATTACTACACTTCATGTTCCGGTGCGTCAATCGCTCTTCCAGCGAGCTTCCGGCGTACTTCCGGCAAACATCTGACGAACTCTCGATGATGCTTCGGTGGACTCCTAGCAAGCTCCTAGACTTTGCGACATTCTTCTTGGCGAGTTCCGACATGCTTCTATGGCAATCTCCTAGACTTCTCGGTTGGTTCCCGCAGAACTTCCGACGAATGTTCGGACTTCCGACGAACTCTTGAACTCTCTTGACTTTATCATCAAAATCCGAGATTCAACAATCTCCCCATTTTTTATGATGATAATCAATTGATGATGGAGTTAACCTTAACTCCCCCTATCTATATATCATACTTGAGAAAAGACATTCTTGAATTCATAGCCTTTGAATTCAAGAGACATATTAATAAGTTAAGTTCATTTAAACTTATCAATACACACATCATAATTCCTATCATGATCTAACATTTTCAAAATGATGTCAAGGCATGACATTCATTTTCAAGTCTTATATTTCAAATATGAAAGATAACAAACATAGCAATTTATCATTCTATGGTAAGATATCAATTTATAAAATTGCAAGTTTAAGCTCTAGATATCTTATCATAATGAAGAAAAGTTAATATGCAAACATTTCAAATGTAAAATTGCATACATTTATCATCAATTTACCACATTTTGGTATTACTTCTCCCCCTTTGTCATCAACAAAAAGGAGAGCGATTCAATAATATATGCAAGTGTGGTAAAAATTCATGTCAAAAAAAAAAAAATCATACCAATCATATTTCAGACATTCATGACATGGTTTCATTCAAAAGTTCTCAACATTAACAGTTATAAATGTTAAGGAGAAAGCTTTCATTAACTTCTTCCCTTTTATTTATCATCAAAACTTTGCATGAAAAAGGAAAGAAGGAAGGAAAATCCATTGAGAACTAACTTTGTAAAATGATTTAATGAAGTTAAAAATGATGAAAGAGTTTAATTAAATCATGCTTCATTTTTCACAAAGATCAAGATATTCATGTGAAATTAAATCCTTATTCTTGCAAGTGTTCATCTCATAAAAAAAAATTCTTCCTTCATTAAGAAAGAATTCATGTGAAAGAATCATCATATTAAATCCATTTCTCAATAAAAGTTCACAAGTGATAAATCCGAGAATGATGCATTTGTCAATGACATTTATGTATCAAAAATCATTAAGTGATGGAGCATGGATATGAAATCAACTTGATATGGTCATAGACTTGTGAAAGCTCCATTCAAGAAATACATTAAGTGAAAGATAGTCCGGAAAAATATACATTAAATTCATGCATTTGGAGAAATTAACATTCCTAATTCTCTTCTAATAAAATCAAATTGTTCTTCACTTAAAGGCTTTGTAAAAATATCGATTAATTGATATTTTGTATCAATAAACTCTAGGATTACATCATGATTAGTGACATGATCTCGTTTAGAAAGATCCTCATTCTAGTCTTCCAATATATGTAATCTGTCCCATTGAATATGGGTGGATATGTAATTGAATGACCCTCTTGATTGCCAGCAATTACCATCTCTCTTGGGTTTCAAGCCAAACGAGAGTGACCTTGCTCTGGTACCAATTGTTAGGATCATCTAAGAGGGGGGAGGTGAATTAGTGTAGCGAAAAAATTACATCGATTCCAGAAACTTCATACGGTAAAAACTGGTTTCGACTCAAATCATTTGTTTCACTTTGAATAAGTAGAGAAGAAAAGGTTGGGTAGTTTGCAATGTAGTAAACTTGAATGCAGTAAACAGAATTTGCAATAAGGAAAGAACACATCGGAATTTATAGTGGTTCGGTCGTTGTGATCTACATCCACTTTTGATTCCTCCTCTGTCAAGATCACCGGCATCCACTAATGGTCCTCTTTCAATAAGCAAAGACCAACCCACCTATTTACAGTGCTTTCTCCTTTTCATGGGTTTAGGAGATAACCCTTACAAGCCTCACACCTCTCTTAAATGATCTGAACACTTAGAAAGGGAAGAGGACTCTTGTCCTTTTATAACACTTTTAACACCCCTAGAATTTAATATTATGTTCACACTTTCGTGCCCTTTCATGTAGAAAAGGGTGGGGTATTTATAAGCCCCAATGGCTTTAGAATTGGAGCCAAAAAGTGTCACATCCCCAGATTTCAAGGTACTAGTGGTACCACCACCATTATTGGGTGGTACTACCGCCTATAGTCTGACACTAGGTGGTACTACTGCCTAGTCTAGGCAGTAGGACCGCTTGACAGAGCTTAGAGGCTGAGCTCTAGCGGTACCACTGCTAGACAGGGGTGGTACCACCGCTTGGCAACATTAACTGCCGGTGGTACCATCGCCCAGTCTGGGTGGTACCACTGCCCAGACCACTTGGGAGATTGAGTCACCAAGCGGTGCCACCGTTGGCCGTTATTTCAGGTGCTGAATGAGCTATTTAATCCGACCCAATTCAGTCCTATTAAGGGTCCTGTTGGCCTCTAACTGAGTTACTGGGATTACATCCTAATCCTAACTCAACTTAAGGTCTAACTACAATAATTAAGATAATTAACAAAGCATTCTTGTTTCGGTTCGTCAATGGTTCTGCCAGCGAACTTTTGATGATCTCTTGGTATTGTTCCGCCGGATGGCTTTGCTCAACAACAAGCTCCTGGACTTCACAACGATCTACTTGGCGAGTTCCTACGAGCTTCTTTGGCAAGCTCCTAGACTTCTTGGTTAATTCCGGTGAAACTTCCGACGAATGTTTGGACTTCTAACGAACTCTGAACTCTTAAGGAAATCTTGATCTTAACTCTAGCACAACATTTGCTTTATGTCTTACCGCTATCGTAATTAATCCTACATACTTTTCTCAATATATAGATTAGATCAAACAATTTACCAATTGATTTCATCATCAAAATCCGAGATTCAACAATACTTTTGGAAGATGTATCCAAGTTGCTAGTTGGAGGAGAGGGTTCATTTAAATTCAAAGTATCAAAATTAAGATCATCATCAAAGTCATTTTTCTTAAATTCAGAAACTTCATTAAAGACAACATGAATAGACTCTTCTATAACCAAAGTTCTTTTGTTAAAGATACGAAAGGCTTTAGAAATAGTAGAATAGCTAAGAAAAATCCCTTCATCAGATTTTGCATCAAACTTTCCTAAGGGATCTTTTTCATTCAAAATAAAATATTTACAACCGAAAACTTTAAAATATGAAACATTGGGTTTTTTTGTTATTCCATAATTCATAAAGAGTTTTGAAAAGTAATAGTCTTACTAGAAACCTATTCATGACATAGCATGTCGTATTAACGGCTTCGGCCCAAAAATATTTGGGTATACTATATTCGTTTAACATGGTTCTTGCCATTTCTTATAAATTTCTATTTTTTCTTTCTACTACTCCATTTTGTTGAGGATTTCTCGGAGTAGAAAAATTGTGGTTGTATCTATTAGATTCACAAAAATTTTGGAAATCACAGTTTTGAAATTCAACACCGTGATCATCCGAATTGATGAAATCAAAAAGCTTTTTTTATTTTGAATAAATTTACAAAACATAGAAAAATACCTAAAGCAATCACTTTTGTGTGTCAAGAATTATGTCTAAGTGTATTTACTATAATCGTCTACGATGACAAAGGCGTA
>LVTN01000420.1:232779-246367 GCA_001649415.1 Musa itinerans | reverse complement strand
ACAGTGTCGCAGTTATATGTATATGGCTATCCATGCATATTTCAATTAATTTTATGTATAACAATAGTACAAATCCATGAACAACTTTTATATGCTCAAAGAAGCTGTTTGCATAAAAGAACAATTACTTATGTATAATAAAAGATCGGGATAGAACACTTTATATGGAAAAGGCAAGAATCCATTATATATATAGTTGGAAAGTTGATAATGCTAAGAGTTCATCGTTACCTTCTTTCCTGGTTGAACCGACAGATGGCTGGGATGCCGGAGCAGAGGCCGGAGTTGTGGCATTATCCACAGGCGTTGTTGCATTCGTCGCAGGGGAAATAAGCCGTATGATGGGGTTGCCTTGGAAGAACAGGCTAGACTCGTACCTTAAATTGCACCTCACTCCCTGATTCCTAGCTCCCATTCTCGCCATCGGGAGCCCCTGCGACACCCCTTCCAAACACTGCCTGCAGTCGCTCGCCGACATGTCCGGCGTGCATTGCGCCAGGGCATATATAGTTGGAAACGCCAGCGTCACGTTGAACGCCTGCCCAGTCGCGTACCTCTTCGTCGAGTTATACGCCGCCCAATCCGCCGTGCTGTGGAGCAACTCGTTCACCACCTTGTTGAACCGATCCGCTTCGTCGTTTACGGCGATCTCGTTTTCCAAGGCAGCCGTCGGGTCGTTGTCTGAGGTGCTGAGGAACTGCAGGTTGGAAAAGCGGAGGAGGCACTCGTCATACCAAACCACGGCATCCTTGTCGTAGGCACAGAGCTGGAGGATCTCCACCGCGCCGTTGCTGAGGCAGGAGCTGCAGGTGGTGGCGTTAGTATCACCACGACAAAGGACGAGGCCTTGAACTTGGTTGGGTATCCGTCCGATGGTGTCGGTGAAGAAGCCAGGAGCGGAACCGTTGGAGACGAGGGAGGAGAGGAGGAGGTTGAGGTTGGACTCATACGTGCTGTTGGCAGTAAAGTTGCCGGCACTTGTGCTGCAAACTTGCCACGTGAAGGCAACGGTCGGAGAGGGGACGAAGAGGAGGATGAGGTAGAGGAGCAGAAACTGGGTGGAGCTGAACGAGGGAAACATGGTGGTGCTCGTTGCTGTAGGGCTTCTTGTTGCATCAAATATGGCAACACGGCTCTTTTTATTGACTCGGCTCAGGAGAATTCAGAAAGATTGAATCAATCTTTACTTCCCTTTTGTGTATGTAAACGATGAAAACTGAAAACGATGAAGTTGAAATCTGTTGGAAATATTCACTTTATATATATATATATATATTTGTTTATTGAGGTACTCATCCTTCATGACAGAATTAATTTCCTATTCTTCCAGAGTAGATCTAAAAAATCTATAGTCAAACCCGGCAACTTTAGTTGACTAAGTCTGGAGGCACATGCACGGCAGTTGACAAGATTAGGAAGAAGAAGAAGGTGTAAAATAAACATGAAGACTTGCTGCAACTCGTGCATAACAGCAACTTGCTGGGGCATAAAACCAAGTTTGCGCTCAAAACTTTTATTTGATCTCCAACGTAACACCGTCGCAACTTCTCAAAGTTGTTCAAAGGTCCAGTCGTACTTACTTCAGGAAGCAGAGAACGACCTTTTGGATTAACAACATGAATATATTACTCATGAAAGCATCAGTCGAAAGTTTATTAGGCGGACGGAATAATGCAGGCAGCCGATGGCAGTCGTCGTCAACGTCAACATTGAAGTAAACCGTGTTAGAGTCATCGGTATGCATGAGCAACACCCCACGGTGGAAACGAGTTCATTCAACTTGTAAACAGAAAAAGGTGTATTCAAATTCCGGAATAAGAAATCACACCATTTCCACAGCTAATTTTGTGCTCTCTTTCTCGCTTTAACAATATCATCTCCATACAAACACGATTTCCGACGTCAGATTGATCTTGAGAAAGGCCATGCATGTTTAATAAAAGAAATTTCTGAATCAGAATCGCAAGCGTTAGCATTGGGAAAAGTGAAATTAGAAGATCAGTACGGTTCTTGCTTAATTGCATCTCCCTCCCTCTCTGAGAACAATGGATGTCTTCGGAAGTTTACGGCTGTCGTTGCTTTATTGCATTCTGCTATCTTCTTTCTTTTTTTGCGTTCCTCCCTCCCATCTATGGAAACACGCAAGTCCGCCTCCGAAAGATATCATTTTGGATCCGTTTGGGTCAGAGTCAATGGGTAATTAACTTTTCTTGGAGTCTACACCGCTGCGAACTAGACATGTGCGCATACCACCAGGAAACAGAACTATTCAATGGGTAATTAACTTTTCGGTATCACCCCGTAGCGATAGCCAATAGTCATC
This sequence comes from Musa itinerans, assembly GCA_001649415.1. NCBI lineage: Eukaryota > Viridiplantae > Streptophyta > Magnoliopsida > Zingiberales > Musaceae > Musa > Musa itinerans. The sequence continues at coordinate 244,044 of LVTN01000420.1, read as the reverse complement.
TAGAAATCAACATAGCATATCAGAATCGATGTATCATATATGCACGATACAACCTCAAAGTGGTACAATATATTCGGAAACAATACACAGCCGTGTCCGAGATCGTACAAAGCAGCCCCGTGTGGCATGGAACTATAATAGTTGGCCCTCGACGTCTAAGGCAGACGAACTAATCGTTTGAAGTGTTGACGATCATTAACAACCTGCATACGATCGACCCTTCGGGAGAGATATAAATGTTGACCCCTTGGCCACACCAAGGGGGCGAATCTTAAACACTTAATGCTATCATAAAAAAATGAATTAAGTTTCGGAGGGATTAAGCTAGGAATCCCTCTCCCGGTATCAACTTGTGCTGCTAAGACCTAATGCCAGAGGCAATCCTAGCATTTTCTGAGGCCGCCTAGAGACACCCATTGCCGCTCCGACCTCGCCTTCATCTCTGTCTCAGAATGCCTACGTGAATGCTCGATCGAAATCGAACCAAATTGTGCCGACTCCCAAGCCATGGATATGGAATGGTTGACATCTCATTTGCTTGCATCCTGATAATACTCATCCGTCGATGCGATCGATATCACGAGAAACATAAAGGGTCATTACACATCAATGTCCTTGTGCGCTTGTTCTGTGATTATAAATCGATTTGACGACATTGGAAATGGCATACATTCTCGATCAGATACACCAATCGGAAAACTAGAGTTAGTCGAGTTGAAGTTTGCATTCCTGCCATCATTTCCCTCGTAAAATGCAGGTCTTGCAGGAGCATGCAGAGAGGCAATTCCAGTGTTCAACATCACAACTATTATCGACATGGTTGGCCTATTCGACGAATTTTGCCGAACATACTTCTATGAGTACACAATTTAGTAAGGCCACTCGCAAAATTAAGCTATATATGTTAACAATCAAACTTTATCTCTATGAATGGGTAATTCTCTTGTGCGACAATGGCACCAAAAAATAGGAATAAGAATCCTTACATTCATATGCGTACGTGGCTCTGTGGTTGAAGAAATATTAATATTGTCCTTCCATTTCTATCGAGGTTCCATTTCTGTGATTGAAACTTCGTTTGATGACATTGGACATGAATTACTTCCTCGGTCAGATGTACCGATTGGATGATTGGAGTTACTCGGATTGAAGTTTGGATTCCTGCCACCATTTCCCAGATAAAATCCAGGCCGTGAAGGAGCTCGGAGAGAGACAGTCTCACTATTTAGCATCACAACTACTGTTGACATAGTTGGCCTATCATTCGGCTTTTCTTGAACGCATAATAGCCCAATATGCATGTATCTTAATAGGTCGCTTCGTTGGTAGTGAGCACCCAAGGTTGGATCTACGATCTCTAACGCCGATCCTCCTCGCCATTTCTCCCATGCCTGCATCGAAGAAAATATAATTCCAAATTCATTCTTTTATGTGATTATTCTGTTTGGAAAATACTTCAGTAGAAATGCAAAAGCAATCAATGTGATCTGTGACTCCACTTGGCTACTTACATAGCTTAGAAGTACTTCGGTAACCTCAGGATTATAGGAACCGCTGCTTTTTCTTCCAGTCAAAATCTCCAAAACCAAAACACCGAAGCCGAATACATCTGATTTGATCGAATACTTGCCATACATCACATATTCTGGTGCCATATATCCGCTGCAACCAAAAGTAAGATTGGTCAAGGCACGCAAAGAGTATATAGCTTCCTTCCGCTCTGAGAACACAATTTAGTTAGTCCACTCACAAAGTGCCCACAACCCGATTGGTGGTGGCTTGAGTCTGGTCAACGTCAAAAAGCTTTGCAAAACCAAAATCTGTGATCTTGGGGTTCATATCTGCATCTAACAAGATGTTGCTGGCTTTTATGTCCCGATGTACGATTTTTAGTTGAGATTCCTCGTGCAGATAGAGCAGTCCTCGAGCGATCCCATGAATGATCTTGTGTCGAGTTCCCCAGTTTAGTTGTTTACCTCTGACAGGATCTGTTGCATGCAAAAGGAATGAAGACAAACATGTTACGTTAAGAGTGTAGGAAGTAAATATGAGAAAGGCGAATCATCACCAAAAAGAAAGTTGTCGAGGCTTGTGTTAGGCACGTATTCATAGACAATCATCTTCTCTTCCTCCAAGCAAACTCCCAGAAGCTTTACAAGATTTCGATGCCGGAGCTTAGCGACCAAAACCAACTCATTTTTAAGCTCTCCAAGTCCGTGCCCAGAGTTCAGCAGCCTCTTCACTGCGATTTCTCGTCCGTCTGGGAGCACTCCCTGTACAATATCTCATGATTAAGAGGAAGAATGGAACAAGAGGATATATGTGAAGTGAATTCAGCATACCTTGTAAACTGCTCCGAAACCACCTTCTCCAAGTTTATTTTCTTCCGAGAAGTTGGCTGTTGCAGCTCGTAGTGCAGAAATATGAAATAGTAATGACTCAACTTGTGTGGCCTGCTCCGATTCAGTCCCATCTATGACAAACCAGACAATTTCGAGCATGTTACACATGGTTTTCCACAAGCACCAGCGGATTGAAATGAAGGAAACAGCACATAAAAAAAATGATCGAGTCACGTACAAGGTGATTTCGATGTCTGCTTCCTCAGTCTCCTGTAGCAAATGTAAATAATGAGGATTGGCAGTACTGCGCTCACCGCAGATATCGAAATTACGACAATTATTTTCTTTTTTCCTGCACGTTATGAAATGTATTAGTAGACACAAATGGAAAAAGGAAAAAAAAATTGTTTATCCATGTGTGATTTTGAAAGCATTGGACATATGGGAAATACATATGACCGGAAATGTTTTCTGTGTCTTTGTTGAGAAACTTCGTAGCGGTCCCTAATCGACCGGTTTCTTGAATCTTTGACCGAAATCACAGTTTCTGCACTTTATTCCATTCTCGTACGACTTTTACTTTTCCCAGCATCTATTTCCGTACATATCCGAATATGTTCTGTATATATCGTAACAGTGTCGCAATTACATGTATATTGTTATCGATGCATATTTCAATTAGTTTTATGTATGACAATAGTACAAATCCATGAATACCTTTTATATGCTGAGAAATTTAAAGATGGTGTTTGCATAAAAGAACAGTTAATTATACATAACAAAAGATCGGGATCGACAACTTTATGGAAAAGGCAAGAATCAATATTTACAATGCAAATTATGTAGTTGGAAAGTTGATGACGCTTGGAGTTCGTCGTTACCCTCTTTGCTGGTTGAACCGACAGACGGCTGCGATGCTGGAGCAGAGGCCGGAGTTGTGGCATTCTCCGCAGGCGTTGTTCCATTCGTCACCGCGGAAACAAGCCTTATGATGGGGTTGCCTTCGAAGAAGGGGCCAACTTTGTACCTTAAATTGCACCTCACTCCCAGATTTTCAGCTATCAATCTCCCCATCGGGAGACCCTGCGACACTCCCTCCAAGCATTGCCTGCAGTCACTCGCCGACATGTCCGGAGTGCATTGTGCCAGGCCATATATATTTGGAAACGCGTGTGTCGCGTTGATCGCCAGCCCAGTCGCATACCTCTTCGTCGAGTTGTACGCCGCCCAATCCGCCGTACTATTCATCAACTCGTTCACCACCTTGTCGAACCGATCCGTTTCGTCGTACACTTGGTACTCGCTTGCCACGGCCATCTCCGGATCGTTGTCTAAGGTGCCGAGGAACCGCAGGTTGGAATAGCGGAGGTGGCAGTCGTCATACCAAACCACAGCATCCTTGTCGTTGGCACAGAGCTGGAGAATCTCCACACCGGCGGTGCTGAGGCAGGAACTGCATGTGGTGACGTTTGTGTCACCACGACAAAGGACGAGGCCATGAACTTGGTTGGGCATCCGTCCGACGGTGTCGGTGAAGAAGCCAGAAGCGGAACCATTTGAGATGAGGGAGGAGAGGAGGAGGTTGAGGTTGGACTCGTACGTGCTGTTGGCGGTAAATTTGCCGGCACTTGTGCTGCAGACTTGTGTGGCAACGGCGGGAGAGGAAAGGAAGAGGAGGGTGATCAGGTAGAAGAGCAGAGATGGGGTGGAGCTCATCGAGGGAACCATGGTAGTTGTCTTTGGTTACTGCGTGCTGTAGGACTAGCATCAAAGATGGCAACACCTCTCTTTTTGTTGTATACAGCTCAAACAGCCAAATTTGTATCGAAAATATTCATTACAAGAAGTTTCTGGGACGATAATCTTTCCTGTACATGTAAGGATTCTATATATTGTTGGTTTAGTTTATAATTTTTTTCTTTATTGAGGTATTTTATTCTCATTAAATTCAATTTGCCAATCATGGTATACATATATACACACTACGGAGGCACGTGCAGAGCAATTTCCCAAGACTAGCTGCAACGCATTCATATACAATAGCAACTTGCTGGGGCATCAAACGTAAGTTTGAGCTCCAAAATTTTTCTTTGATTCCAACGCGACGACTCCGCTGAAACTTCTCAATGTGGTATTAAAAGGTCCACTGGGTACCTTCTTCAGGGCCCAGAAAGGAACCTCTTGCATCAACAACTTGAATGTATATTAGTAGTGAACGTTGCAGGAAGCTGATCGCAGTCATCGTTGACGGAAACATTAAAATCAACCGCGTTAGGAGTCATTGGTATGCAGCGAGTCTTCTAGTCATGGAGGATGATGAGTCTCTACATCCGGTACACACGAGTGAATCATACCGGAAGAAATTACAAAACCTGGAATTACAGACCATAAATTACAAATGAGTGAATCATATTATGAGAAAAGACATTTAACTATCGGTGTACTGGATATGGGCCGACCTACGATCTAATAAATATCTAATTTTTTTAATTTGATATATGTTACCTTTGATCCGTTTATATCCATTCAAGTTTTGATCAAGAAAGGGAGAAGAGCTCTAATTGAATCTTCAAAGCTTCGAATGGGCGTCTATGGTTAGAATGGAAGGGATGCATCTATCATAGAAATGGACGCTCATGGGCCTTGCACTCAACTTGTTGGACTATTCTATTATCTGTTGACTGGACTAGATGTGATTTTTTTTTTGTATGCTGTTCAATTGTATTGGCCTCGTCTACCCTTTGTACTCTACGGCTGGAGATATAAATAAAAAATAAAAAGATTTCTATTAGCAATCCTTTTTGTTATCTATAATTTTATTTTAAATATTTTAAATATTTCTAATATACTCCTATGTAGAAGGACGTAAATGTTCTTATCATATTTTTCTTTTTCTCTTCTCCTAATCACAAGCATGATATCGGAAGTAAATGTCTTCATAATTATCTTCTTTCAATTAAAGAGAAAATAACAGATAAATGATCATTCGAGGTGAGATGATAATTTTCTTTCGTCTAATTATGTTTAAAGTCATTATTGATTATACTAAAAAATTCTATAAGTTGTTGGTTCAAATAATACTCAAGAACAATTTATTACAAGATATATCGAGATGAAGTGAAGTTGCAACAATTATAATGGTTATGTGATGCTTATCAATTAGCATTAAAAGTTAAAAACAAGACTTTCCTGTGAGTTCTGATTAGAGATGGAAGTGGAGATGCAACAACTATAATAGTTAATGTGATGCTTATCAATTAGCATTAAAAGTTAAAGCAAGACGGGTTAGAAGTGAAGCAAAGAGATATTCTAATGTTCCTTTGTTTTCTTCTTCGACTTTGTATTTCTTTTTATTCAAAAGCTAGTGAAATAATGAAAAATATATCCAAACTAACTTCAACCAAGATAATCTAATCATACTAGTCGCTTTTATATTTGCATCAAATATAAATAAGTAGGCTACTAAAAGTGTCCAAATAAATAAACAAATACATGAGTCAACTTTGATGAAGATAGAGATGTCGATCAACAATTAAAAGGTATTAGAAAATTAATATATGATGAATAGTCGATGAGGTTTATTAAGAAATTGTACGCGACTCGGTAATCCGTAGAACTTGGATGGGTATCCATCCGACGGTGTCAGTGAAGAAGGAAGCGAAACCGTTAGAGACGGGGGAGGAGAGGAGGAGGTTGAAGTTGGACTCATACGTGTTGTTGGCAGTAAAGTTGACGGCACTTGTACTGCAGGGCAACGGTGGGCGAGGGAGCGAAGAGGAGGATGAGGTAGAAGAGCAAAAACTGGGTGGAGCTGATCCGGGAAACATCTTTGGTTACCCCGTGCTGTGGGGTTCGTAGCTTCAAATATGCCAATACGTTCTATTTTAGAGACTCAGCTCAAATAAAAATCATGTAGTCTCCATTCTCAGTCAGCCATTTGTGTACCAAAAAGATGAAGTCATAAAGTCAGCAAGTATGACTGGGGAATATCAATCCTAGAGATTTACATGGACAGAACACCACCAAACACAATATTTTGGTATAATTTCGTCAATATAATTTCTCAACTGGTCCCGTTTTCCTTGAATTGTCAAAGCTTGTCTACGCCCGCAACTCACTCTGGTTGGCTTTGTCGACCACCGAGGCACGTTCATGGCAATTGACAAGACCGAAGGCAAAAAGGTTTAATGAAGACTGGATACAACGCATACTGTCAGCAACTTGCACGGTCCATGGCAATTGATAAGACTAGGAAAAGAAGAAGATTTATTATAAACATGAAGACCGGATACGATGCATGCTATCATCTATTCGTACGACGTTTTATGTACTAACAATTTGAATATACAATGTGTGAAAGCACCACTTGAATCTCCATTAGGTGGAGTACTCAATAATACAGCTCGCTGATAGCCGCCATCGTTGACGTCTGTAAAGCAAATCCCGTTAGAATCATTATTATGGAGCCAAGATTGATGATGAGTCTAAAGACCATGGCATAAAGGAGTTCATTTATCTTCTTAATTCCAGGATAACAAATAAGTATTTGGCCACATGGTTCCATACGCTAATTTTGTGCATCACATAGTTTGGAAGCACCTAAAATTCCAATGATTATTTGATATGTTCATTCTCTCTCTCTCGTTTATCGTTTATTGTTTGTTCTTAAGCTTTTATTTTATCCTCCTTTTCATGGCGCTTCCTGCGTCGGGTAGGCAATCAAAACAGATATCCATGCCATGTTTTAGCTTTGACGAAGGAATGGAAACCAAGAAAAACTCTTACCAAGTCTTCGAAGCTTGGAGCGGAAATGGTGTGGATTACATGGGTAGAATGGAAACGATGCATCTTCCAAGATGGACGCTCTTGGTAGATAAATTTTTATTTTTATGCTGTTTGAATGTATTAGAATTAATTACATATTATCTATTATTCATTTGCATCAACATCAACGTAGATGCAGAGCGATGTGACTCGACAACTATGATTTTGATTATGATATCAAAACGGTTTCTATGTGATTTGATTTTGGTTCTCAAAATTTAGAAACCAAAAGTACTAGTTTGAAAGTCAAAGTCATATGTAATGATATAACCTTGTAATTACATATTACAATAATGTCACATAAAACAAGGATAATATTTATTATATTTTCACGCATCGATAGCCCTTATTCTCTTGAAGGAGGATTAACATTGTCCTTCTATTTCTATCGTGATTCTTGTTCTGATATTGAAACTTGGTTCACTGACATTGTAACAACCCTATCATCACCGTTCCCCAGATAAAATGCAGGTTGCGAAGGAGCTCGGAGAGAGACAGTTTCACTGCTGAGCATCACAACTATCGTTGACATAGTTGGTCGATCAGATGGATTTTCCTGAACACATAATAGCCCAATTTGCACGAATCTTAATAGGTCGCTTTGTTGGTAGTGACCACCCAAGGCTGGATCGACTATCTCCAAGGCTGACCCGTCTTGCCATTTCTCCCATGTCTGTGCAAAGGAAAAGATAACTTGAAACTCAACTCAAATGCATCACAAAAGTTGGAATAGACTTCGGTAGTAATGCAAAACCAATCGATGTGATTTGTGACTCCACTTGGCTACTTACATAGCTTAGAAGGACTTCAGTAACTTCTGGATTGTAGGAATCATTGCTTTTTCTTCCTGTCAAAATCTCCAAAACCAGAACACCGAAGCTGAATACGTCTGACTTGATCGAAAACTTGCCTCGCATCACGTACTCGGGAGCCATGTATCCACTGCAGTGGAATTAAGATTGGTTAGGTAACTCAAATAATAGGTACACCATTGGACCAGTCCACTCACAAGGTTCCCATGACTCGATTGGTGGTGCCTTGAGTCTGGTCAATGTCAAAAAGCTTCGCTAAGCCGAAATCTGAGATCTTGGGGTTCATATCTGCATCTAACAAGATGTTGCTGGCTTTTAAATCTCGATGTATGATTTTTAGTTTAGATTCCTCGTGCAGATAAAGCAGGCCTCTAGCGATTCCACAGATGATCTTGTATCGAATTCCCCAAGTCAGCTGTTTGCCTCTTACAGCATCTGCTCCATAAAAAAGGAATCGAGGCAAAGCTTTTACTTCCAAACATAATCATAAATGTTTAGTTTTTTTTTTCTTTTTTCTTTTTTTTTGAACTGCAGATAAGTAACAAAGAAAATGAGTAAAAATAATAATAATTTAATCGAAGTTCTAAAGAAAGCACATTAAGAGCGTGAATTACCAAACAGAAATTTGTCCAGGCTTGAATTAGGCACGTATTCATACACAATCATCGTCTCTTCCTCCAAGCAAACGCCCAGAAGTTTTACAAGATTCCTGTGATGGAGCTTAGCAACCAAAAGCAGCTCGTTTTTAAGCTCTCCAAGTCCTTGCCCAGAGTTCAGCAGCCTCTTGACCGCTATCACTCGTCCGTCCGGCAGTAGTCCCTGCACAATACTTCACGGTTAAGCGGAAGAATGGAAACAAGAGGATACTGAATTGGAAATAGGAGGAGAACATCGTGTGGATGTACCTTGTAAACTGCACCGAAACCACCTTCTCCAAGTTTATTCGCTTCGGCGAAGTTGACTGTTGCAACTCGAAGTGTAGGTAGACGAAATAGTAATGACTCAAACACTTGTGAGGCCTGCTCCGAGTCAGTTTGATCTATGACAAATTAAGCAGACGATTTCAAGAATGTTAATTACAAATGGTTTTCCACAAGCACTAGCCGATTGCAAAGAATGAGACGGGACATCAGGAATAGTTGAGTCACTCACAAGGTGATTTCACTGCCCGCTTCCTCGATCTCCTGTACCAAGTGCAAAATATGGAGATTAGCAGTATTGCGCTCACTGCGGATACCGAAATTGCTATAGTTGTTTTCTTCGTTTTTCCTGCACCATTGTGAATTGTATTAGCGGACACGCCAAAAAACCTTTGTTACGATAGCCATTCTTTTGCAGCACGGGCTATTCGATTTGCCCTGTCTTGATCGCGTGTTGAATGGTGGATCAGACCAAGTGGTCTACTTTCCTAGGCTCTAATAGAATGAATGAATCGCCTATTTGCCATGGATCTATGCATATAATTAATTAATTAATTGATTGGAAAGTTGATTGTGCTAAGGGTGCATCTTTACCTTCTTTCCCGGTTGGACCGACGGCAGGATGGGATGTTGGAGCAGAGGCCGGAGTTGAAGCGTTCTCCGCAGGCGTTGTTGCATTCGTCAATGGTGAAAGGAGCCGTATGATGGGGTTGCCTTCGTAGAAGGGGCCAGTTTCGAACCTTATATTGCACCTCACTCCCTGATTCCTAGCTCCCTGTAGGCTCCGTGGGAGCCCCTGTAACACGCCTTTCAAGCACTGCCTGCAGTCACTCGTCGACATGTCCGGCGTGCATTGCGCCAGGCCATATATAGTTGGAACCGCCTGCGTCACATTGAACGCTTGCCCGGTCGCGTACCTCTTCGTGGAGTTATACGCCGCCCAATCGGCCGTACTGTTCAGCAGCTCATTCACCACCTTGTTGAACCGATCCACTTCGTCCTTCAGGTCGTAATTTACCAAGGCAACCGTCGGCTCGTTGTCGAAGGTGCTGAGGAACTGCAGGTTGGAAAAGCGGATGAGGCACTCGTCATACCAAACCACGGCATCCTTGTCGTAGGCACAGATCTGGCGAATGTCCACCGCGCCGTTGCTAAGGCAGGAACCGCACGCGGTGGCGTTAGTATCGCCACGACAAAGGACGAGGCCTTGAACTCGGTTGGGTATCCGTCCCACGGTGCCGGTAGAGAAGCCAGAACCGGAACCATTCGAGACGAGGGAGGAGAGGAGGAGGTTGAGGTTGGACTCGTAGGTGCTGTTGTCAGTAAAGTTGCCGCCCCTTGTGCTGCAGATTTGCCACCGGTAGGCAACTGTTCGAGAGGGGACGAAGAGGAGGATGAGGTAGAAGAGCAGAAATTGGGTGGAGCTGATCGAGGGAAGCATGGTGGGAGTACTCTTTGGATTTACTGGTAGCATCAAATATGGAATCAGATATCTACTTACAGACGCCTAGAATACTAAGTCGCATAGTCTGCTTCGATAATAGCCAGCGGTTTTATATGTAAAAGATATAATGATAACATCATTTAGTCTCAAGTTGATTAAGAAATAAAAAAATCAAAGATTTATAAGTTTATCGAATCTCTCATATTATACCTAGATTGAGGGTTTGATGAACAAATTCGCTCTTGACGATAAAAAAAAAATATCCCAGTCAAAGTTAGGCTTAACGTATGTAAGTTATGGTGTGTATGCTCAATGAATACTAATGCTACATAAAATGGCAGATATTCACTTCTTGCTCTCATTTCTCTAGAAGCCTAATCTCATACACTTCGACAATAGTCTTTCCTGTTGCAGTTTTATATATTATTATATTTTTTAAATCAAATTTTCTTCATTTAGGTATTCATCTGTGGTAACAAAATTACGGTCTCATTAAATTCAATTTCCTAATAATGGTTTACATATATTATTTAAAAAACTTAAATAATGGTTTTCTCGACAAGATGACGTCAAAGCTCGTCTAAACCCGCAACTCAGTCTGCAGGTTGACTGTCTTGAGTACACAGGTCTCAGTCTGAACATAAAGACTTACTATAGCGCATGTGTAACACCAACTTGCACGCTTAGTCTGGCTCAAAATTTTTATTTGATCTCCAACCCAACAAATTGGTCATATTAAATGACCATCTTACTTACTTACGGAACCATAAAAGGACATTGACCACCAACTATTTGAATATATTATTTGTGAAAGTTCATTAGGTACGAACTGAATAATGCAGCAAGCTGATAACATGCCGTCATCGTTGACTTCAACATGAGACTAACCCGCTTCTCCTGCAAGTGATTATTTGATATATATA
>LVTN01000420.1:180988-231126 GCA_001649415.1 Musa itinerans | reverse complement strand
TATATATATATATATATATATATATATGCTCAGTGGCCCCAACCAAGGATTCATTCTTTTAGGTGCTGTTAAATTCGGATAGTATATTTTCTTTCGTTGATTGACTATTCCCAAGCATTTATTTTGTGCCAATTGTTATTTCATTGTTTCAGTGCGTCTTTTCGTTGTGGTGTGATCATGAATGTTGACGCATGTTATTTTGTCCGAGCACTGCGGCGTCATCCATTGCACGATCTAGCTTTCGCGAAGGGGAATGGAAACCGAGAAAAGCTCCAACCGATCAAAAGCTTGATGGAGACTGCACATGCACAACTTGTTGGACTATGCCTTTATTTGTTGACTGAACTATATATATATATATATATATACCGTGTGTCAGTGGCCCCAACCAAGGATTCATTCTTTTAGGTGCTGTTAAATTCGGATAGTATATTTTCTTTCGTTGATTGACTATTCCCAAGCATTTATTTTGTGCCAATTGTTATTTCATTGTTTCAGTGCGTCTTTTCGTTGTGGTGTGATCATGAATGTTGACGCATGTTATTTTGTCCGAGCACTGCGGCGTCATCCATTGCACGATCTAGCTTTCGCGAAGGGGAATGGAAACCGAGAAAAGCTCCAACCGATCAAAAGCTTGATGGAGACTGCACATGCACAACTTGTTGGACTATGCCTTTATTTGTTGACTGAACTATATATATATATATATATATATATATATACCGTGTGTCTTGCAATATAGTTTTTCTTTTCTAAAAGAAATATTCACCGTGTGTCTTTTCTCGTTCACCTTTTGCACTTTATGAATAAAAAATAGTGGAGTGGATGGCCATTTGTGTTCATCGATTACTTGTGGTGCAATAATTGATCGAGTCCTACATAAGTCTCTTTCAAGGAAAGAAAGAAACAAAGCCGCCAATGTCGACTTTATAATAGTAACACCTTATAATTTGATCCTGTCCCAGTTCTGTTCTAAAGGGTACCTTGTAACCAGCAAATCTTAATTACGATGGCAAGCTATTTGTTTACATGAGTCTCGCCTTCTGTCAAATAAAATAGTAGAAAATGATGAGTAGCTTTGTCAGAACGGTCCGAAATCTTAAGATTCACGATAATATTAAAGATATTATTAAAAAATATTTAAGTCAGTCACTTCTTTTATGGTATTAGAGACGTTCCAACAGTTTTTGTTTTTTTTTCCTTTGTTCCACTTTTTACTATTGTTACTTTATACCAATAGTAAAAAGTAACTTCTATTGTTACTATTGTTAGATAGGTGTGAAGGATTCATAATAAAATATTAAACAACTTTATCGTCTTTGAATTCATAATAAATCTTATTGAAGGTATGAAACCCTAAGATATGAGACTTTGGGTGATGAAGACATATCATGAATAGATGGGACAAAATTAAGTCAGAACTTTGATTTGTACTCTAATAAGTCTCTTTTTCTTATAAGCTACGTTTAATTTTTTTCTTTTTTACTTTTTCAATATGATCGATAATGTTTCTTGAGACAATCACTAATCTCATATCATTCTCATTCAGGTTGAAATATTGATTTCATCCATCAATCCAAATATTTTTTTCACTCGGACCTTATCGGATATTTTCTCAATGGTGCATGATGAATAATAAGTTATCTCATCCATCCAACTACCTCATGAGATTGTCATGTATAAGAGAATTCACATGTTTGGTTTCAGTATCTTTTATTTTAAATTCTTCTCATCCAATATGTGCTAGAGATGTCATAGTCCATACACCTATTTATCTGATAGTTATTAGATCCAAAAATCATGTCGTTAAACTAAATAAATATATTTTTATTTTTATAAAATAATATCAATTTTTTATTTTTGAGCCTTCTACTATTAATCCAAGTCTTAAAAATTCTCGAATAATAAGTAATAATATTTGAAGAATATAATGCTTTATTACGGAATAGTATATGAGACTTAGTCTCATCTCATTTAAATCTAAATCTTATAGGATGCAAATATATTTTTCACACCAAATGAAATCCTGATGGGTCCATTAAGAAGTATAAAGTAAGACTCGTTCCAAAGAAATTTTATCAATGTCCATGCCTTAAATATCATGACACCTTTAGCCTAATTGTGAAGCTAATAACAACTCATATTATTTTATATTTTTTTATCTAATAATTGAAGACCTCGATATTTAGACATCAATAATATATTTCTTTATGATCATATTTTTAATGATATATTTATAAGACAACTTCTAAGCTTTATTGATCATAATCTTCCTCAACATATTTATAAGTTGCACCAGGCTCTTTATGGTTTAGCCCCTCACGTTTGGTATTATAAAGTTCAAGCATATCTAGTTTTAGTTAGATTTTATAATTCTCGATCTGATAATTTATTATTTATTTATTCTTATGAAGGTATAATCATATTTTTACTAGTTTATGTGGATGACTTAATTATTTCCAGTAATAAACTAGTATAATTAATCAATTTATTCAACAACTTAGAAATAAGTTTCGTTTTTAATCGCTGAAAGATTTCCGCTGCACTAATTCACCCCCCCCCCTCTTAGTGCTCTCGATCCTAACAATCTACTAGTACTTATATCATATTTCTTAATCACAAGTTAATCTTTTGAAGTTTTAAGAAACAATGGTTTATAGCAATATTGAGTAACTGCTTCTATGACTATCAAACTTTGTTGGATTCAATCATTACTATATTAACTATTTATCATAATCTCTTACCCTCTATCTATATATTATGATAATATCAAAATAATATATTTATATGCTAATCCTGTCGAATGAAGCATATAACCATCGATTTTTACTTTGCTTATGATAAAATTCAAAATAGTAAGCTCATGTCTCATCTTCGGGTTAATTTGCAAATACTCTTACCAAGCATTTGTCTTGCAAGCATGATAATTCAAAATACTATGATATATTAGAAAATATATTATTGAAAAAAGAAATCATGATAAGATTATCATGAACCTCATTATTTTGACATTATATTATCATGATTTTAAGTCACAAAAATTATGATAATATATTATCATAATTTTGTGATCTCATACGTCAAGAAATGATTTACATGAATAATTTATATTTATTATTGATTAAAAAATAATATAAATTCTTACTCATTATCAATAAAAATTTAAATAATTTATTTCTTTCCAACGTTGTCATGGTAAAAATTAAAAAAAATTTGACGACTAAGATCAGATAGGTGTGAAGGATTCATAATAAAATATTAAACAACTTTATCGTCTTTGAATTCATAATAAATCTTATTGAAGGTATGAAACCCTAAGATATGAGACTTTGGGTGATGAAGACATATCATGAATAGATGGGACAAAATTAAGTCAGAACTTTGAATTCCTGTTGTTGAAAATCTTTATTTTTTTTTACTAATCAAAATCACTAGAAGCTTCTTTTGTGTATATCTTTTTTTTTGTCCAAGATTAAGTTTGATTCGTGTAGACACTATAAAATTGAAACGCTCACTTGTTCAACTTTAATATTGTGCAGGCAATATATATGGACTTAAGAGTAAGTATGCCTTCGATCGGTACCTCTAAGATGACCCAAATATGTGTTAAGATTTGTAACTATTTTCATATTCCTTATAGAAGCTAAATTACTTGTAAAATAAAAAAAACAACTATAGAAAGAAACTTTTGTATATTACAATATTATTATATAAATATCTTATATATGTTTAGGATACAGTGAAAGAGAATCATAAAGTGAACACTTTAAGTACTCGTAGCATTTTTTTTTAGTGGATCCAGAAAGGTTGAAAAAAAATTCTCATCTATGTGACTTTAATTTTGGATTTAAATTAACTCAAGAGAGAAAATTATTTTTTGTATTTTGTTAATTACATATCGTGAAGTATTTAGATTTTCTTTACGACATAAATAATGAGTGTTTATGTTACTATTAGGCTAATTTGCGTAATCACAAAACCAAATCAGGTTGTTTATGATCCGAAGTCTGCCTGACAAGAACCCGATTTTATTCGCTGTGTCGGATGTGGCGGGATCTAGTAGTCGAGTTTATTAAGGAAAAATTACTTAATTACTTCATAAAAAATACATCAATATGGATAACTCAACACTAGCGGAGCGAAAAAGATATTAGTAATTATAATTCAAAATAAAACATCATAATCGTCAGCTGTAAATAAAATTCATGCCTCATGTAATTTTCAAAATTAAAGCCACAATCATAATATCCATAATGTCGTTGTACATGTTGTGAGACACTCGTATATTGCAAGAAAATGTTCACTTTAGTTTTTATGATTTTACAGGTCATCCTCGGTTCCAGAGAATAAAACCAAGTTCTCATATCTAGAAAGGTAAAACCAATAGCTTAGCTGACTGACTTTAGCTATTTTAGTTTAAGCGTGCTGATTTAGTCAATAGTAATCATGAGATTTAGATATAGACATCACATAAAGCTGGCTAGACTCCGGCAATAGTCAATAAACAAAGATATGCATCTTTGTTTCGGAGTCTTTTTTTACTAGTTTATGTGGATGACTTAATTATTTCCAGTAATAAACTAGTATAATTAATCAATTTATTCAACAACTTAGAAATAAGTTTTCTATCAAAGATTTTAGGTCTCTTTATCTCAATTTATGCATAAGCATACTTCTAACTGCTAGACAATTGTTAAACGCCTTCTCCGGTATTTAAAGGGCACTATTGATCATAGTTTATTTCTTTGAAAGGATTCTTCTTTATTAGTTCATGCATTTTTTGATGTTAATTGGGTAAGTAATAATAATGACAGGACATCTACTAGTACTTATATCATATTTTTTGGTTACAAGTCAATCTCTTAAAGTTTCAAGAAACAATGGTTTATAGCAATATTGAGTAACTGCTTCTATGACTATCAAACTTTGTTGGATTCAATCATTACTATATTAACTATTTATTATAATCTCTTACCCTCTATCTATATATTATGATAATATCAAAATAACATATTTGTATGCTAATCCAGTCGAATGAAGCATATAACCATCGATTTTTACTTTGCTTATGATAAAATTCAAAATAGTAAGCTCATGTCTCATCTTCGGGTTAATTTGCAAATACTCTTACCAAGCATTTGTCTTGCAAGCATGATAATTCAAAATACTATGATATATTAGAAAATATATTATTGAAAAAAGAAATCATGATAAGATTATCATGAACCTCATTATT
The DNA here is from genome assembly GCA_001649415.1 of Musa itinerans. Classification (NCBI taxonomy): domain Eukaryota; kingdom Viridiplantae; phylum Streptophyta; class Magnoliopsida; order Zingiberales; family Musaceae; genus Musa; species Musa itinerans. The sequence goes on along the minus strand of LVTN01000420.1, from coordinate 225,890 downwards.
TTGACATTATATTATCATGATTTTAAGTCACAAAAATTATGATAATATATTATCATAATTTTGTGATCTCATACGTCAAGAAATGATTTACATGAATAATTTATATTTATTATTGATTAAAAAATAATATAAATTCTTACTCATTATCAATAAAAATTTAAATAATTTATTTCTTTCCAACGTTGTCATGGTAAAAATTAAAAAAAATTTGACGACTAAGATCAGATAGGTGTGAAGGATTCATAATAAAATATTAAACAACTTTATCGTCTTTGAATTCATAATAAATCTTATTGAAGGTATGAAACCCTAAGATATGAGACTTTGGGTGATGAAGACATATCATGAATAGATGGGACAAAATTAAGTCAGAACTTTGAATTCCTGTTGTTGAAAATCTTTATTTTTTTTTACTAATCAAAATCACTAGAAGCTTCTTTTGTGTATATCTTTTTTTTTGTCCAAGATTAAGTTTGATTCGTGTAGACACTATAAAATTGAAACGCTCACTTGTTCAACTTTAATATTGTGCAGGCAATATATATGGACTTAAGAGTAAGTATGCCTTCGATCGGTACCTCTAAGATGACCCAAATATGTGTTAAGATTTGTAACTATTTTCATATTCCTTATAGAGGCTAAATTACTTGTAAAATAAAAAAAACAACTATAGAAAGAAACTTTTGTATATTACAATATTATTATATAAATATCTTATATATGTTTAGGATACAGTGAAAGAGAATCATAAAGTGAACACTTTAAGTACTCGTAGCATTTTTTTTTAGTGGATCCAGAAAGGTTGAAAAAAAATTCTCATCTATGTGACTTTAATTTTGGATTTAAATTAACTCAAGAGAGAAAATTATTTTTTGTATTTTGTTAATTACATATCGTGAAGTATTTAGATTTTCTTTACGACATAAATAATGAGTGTTTATGTTACTATTAGGCTAATTTGCGTAATCACAAAACCAAATCAGGTTGTTTATGATCCGAAGTCTGCCCGAAAAGAACCCGAGTTTATTCGCTGTGTCGAATGTGGCGGGATATAGTAGTCGAGTTTATTAGGAAAAAAAATACTTCAGTACTTCATTAAAAACACATCAATATGGATAACTCAACACTAGCGGAGCGAAAAAGATATTAGTAATTATAATTCAAAATAAAACATCATAATCGTCAGCTGTAAATAAAATTCATGCCTCATGTAATTTTCAAAATTAAAGCCACAATCATAATATCCATAATGTCGTTGTACATGTTGTGAGACACTCGTATATTGCAAGAAAATGTTCACTTTAGTTTTTATGATTTTACAGGTCATCCTCGGTTCCAGAGAATAAAACCAAGTTCTCATATCTAGAAAGGTAAAACCAATAGCTTAGCTGACTGACTTTAGCTATTTTAGTTTAAGCGTGCTGATTTAGTCAATAGTAATCATGAGATTTAGATATAGACATCACATAAAGCTGGCTAGACTCCGGCAATAGTCAATAAACAAAGATATGCATCTTTGTTTCGGAGTCTTCTATTGGGCTGATAGCCTATAATCAGGTGGGCTTTATTAGCCCACAACCCATATTTTTTTGATCTAATCTTAGATTAAAGTTAGGGGGTGTGGGTGATTGTGTTTTGAAGATAGAAAAAAGCAACAACGAGGGAGATTGTATATTCATTATTCTCATAGTTATTCCGTGGTTTTTATTTTTGACATTGAAGAGATTTTTCACGTATTTCTTAACATTTTTTGATGTTAATTGGGTAAGTAATAATAATGACAGGACATCTACTAGTACTTATATCATATTTTTTGGTTACAAGTCAATCTCTTAAAGTTTCAAAATTCAAACGTAAAAGAGTGTCTGGACGTCCTTTTGGACTTCTCGATTGCTTGCTTGCGTCCTGCTAACACTCCTTGCTGCTGAAGCTGATGAGAAGACCATATCGTAAGAAACATAAAAAGGGATCAGGAACAAGAATTATATTCACACACATATACATACACATACACATACCTTTTTGTTAGTTTCTTTCTATCTAGGCTGTTGTTGTGTGACTGAAACTTGGGTTGATGACGCCGGAAATGGTTTGCTTTCTCCGTGACATACAACAATTGCAGTTATGGCATCGTTGGCACTGAACTCTACATTCACTTCCTCCTTTTCCTCCTTTTCCACATAAAATGCAGGTCGCCCAGGTGCTTGGAGAAAGGCAATTCCACTGTTTAGCATCGTAATTACTGTTGACATCGTCGGTCTGTCATTTGGATTTTCCTGCACACATAACAGCCCAATCTGCATGCATCTTAACAGGTCGCTTCCTTGGTAGTGACCATCCAAGGCTGGATCGACCATCTCCAAGGCTGATCCACCTCGCCATTTCTCCCATGTCTGTCTCAAACATAATTTATTCAGAGATCCATTCTTTTGCGATCTAATTCTATCCCAATCAAAGTACGTATGCCAATAAACACACCACACAAGTTCAAAAGGAATAGATTTTTGTTTTTTGTGATTTACGAGTCAGCTTGACTACTTACATAGCTCAGAAGACTTTCGCGATATTCAGAATTATAGGAATTGCTGTTTTTGATTCCAGTCAAAATCTCCAAAACCAAAATGCCGAAACTGAAAACGTCCGACCTGACCGAGAACTTGCCATGCTTCACATACTCTGGTGCCATGTATCCACTGCGGTAGAATTAAGATCGGTCAAGAGACACAAAAGACACAAAGAAGAGCTACTGATGTGAGTACACAATTGAGTCGGGCCACTCACAAAGTTCCCACGACTCGCTTCGTGGTATCTTGAGTTTGGTCCGCATCAAACAGCTTTGCTATTCCAAAATCTGAGATCTTTGGGTTCATAGCCGCATCCAACAAGATATTACTGGCTTTTAAGTCCCGATGTATGATTTTTAGCTGAGATTCCTCGTGCAGGTAACGCAGGCCTTGAGCGATTCCACGAATGATCCTGTATCGAGCTCCCCAACGTAGTTGGTCGCTTCTTTTAGGATCTATTGCATCAAAAAAGTATTTAAGACGAACCTTTTAGTTCTAAGCTAATTAAAAAGGTTTAGTTTTTCTAACGAGAAGGACAAGTGTGGAAAGCGCATCACCAAAGAGAAATTTGTCCAGGCTTCTATTGGGCACGTATTCATACACAATCATCTTCTCTTCCTCGAAGCAAACTCCCAGAAGTCTTACGAGATTCCGATGCTGGAGCTTAGCAACCAACAGCAGCTCATTTTGCAGCTCTCCGAGTCCTCGTCCAGCGTACAACAGTTTCTTGACTGCTATTTCTCGTCCATCGGGTAGCCGTCCCTGTGCGGCGTCTAACCATGGTTAGGAAGCAGAACAGAGCAAGCGAGTGTAACCGGAGACTGCGAAGTTAACTCAGAAGAAAGAAGGCCGTGTAGTCGAACCTTGTAGACTGCTCCGAAACCCCCTTCTCCAAGTTTATTCTCTTCGGAGAAGTTGGCCGTTGCAAGTCGTAGCGTAGATAGATCAAACAGTAGTGACTCAACACCAGTGATCAGCTCCGGGACAGTGTCATCTATGAAGGGGCACACAGTTTCAATCTGGCTGATTGCAGTGAATGAAACAGGACATTAGAAGCAATTCTGTGACTTACAAGCCGATTGTACTATCCGCTTCCTCGTCCTCCAGTAGCTAATGTAAATAATGGAGAGTATAAGTAGAGCTGTAAATGCAGGTATCGCGATTGCTAAAGCTGTTGTTGCTGCGTTCTTCTTCTTTCCTGCACCGAGAAATGACCGTGAATTCATAGTTCCATGTCTCAATGGTTTTTGCACTCATGTTAGATAAGGTGTCGGCGGATTTCCTCTGAGATCCATTTATAAGAACGAGTAGGAAACGGTTCTTTTTTATTTGAGGTCAACAAAAAATTCATTTGACATAGTCATCTAAAATACTCAATTCAGCGATGGCTACGGAGGTGTTCACATTTGAACATGGAAGGAGGACTAATGGGCACACTGTCCCCATGTTAAAAGAAGATAATATTGAATATTTATCTACATAAATAACTAGAAATCGATATCAAATGAGATGAGCAGATTGAAATCTAATTTGTCTTACTTGGATCAATGGTAAATATCGAGAAAGATCGATGTCTTCGAATCAGTACGGTTTGCTGTTACTGAAACCAAATTGTGATGCGACCGAATTTTAATTCGAAAAAATATTTTATAATTAGGATGGATTTTGTCCTACAACGAATGCAAAGAACATATAATTGGTAAAAATTGAGCTTTGTGTGTGTGTGTGTGTATATGTGCAGCTAATATGATAGCACGAGATGTTCTTTAATTACCTTCGCTTCCGTCGGACGGGAGTTGTGTCGCATCCTCCAACGGAGCCGTAAGCTTCACCATGGGGGGAATTCGGTAGAAGGCGGACAACTCATACCTAATGATGCACCTCACTCCGATCACCCTCGCTCCTTGCTTTCCCACCATATCCGTCGGCAGTGGGTCGAACAGCGACTGCAGGCACTGGCTGCAGTCGCTCGGTGACAGGTCCGGAGTGCACTCCACCATCACATATATGGTGGGGAACTCCGACGTGAAGTTGCTCATCTCCCCTGTGGCGAACCTCTTCGTGGAATTCGCCGCCCAATCGGTGGCGCTGCTCAGCAGCAGATGCAAAAGCTGGCTGAGACGAGCAACTTGGGTGACGCTGCTGGAGTTGTACTTGGCCACCTGCTGGTTGTCGGTGGAGGACAGGAAGTCCTGGCTGGAGAAGCGGAGGAGGCAGTAGTCGTAGTAAATCATGGCGCCCTTGTTGTAGGGGCAGATCTGTTGGATGTCTAGGCTGGCTTTGTCGAGGCAGGCGCGGCACTCGCTGGCGTTGGCATCTCCCCGGCAGAGGGAGACGCCGTACACTTTGTCAGGGACTTGTCCCACTGCCTCCTTCAGGAAGCCGGAAACTGACCCTTTAGAGGGGAGGGTGGAGAGGTAGAGTTTGAGGTTGGACTGATACGTGCTGTTATCGGCAAAGCTACCGGACGTGTCGCAGATTTGGTCCAAATTTTGGGCGCCGGTGAAGAAGGAATGGCAGAGGATGAGGAGGACGAACCCGAGGAGGGGGAATAGGGAGGAGGAGGAGACGATAGCGGGGAACATGGCGATGATGCTCTGCGGCATTGTGAATTAACGAGACTATATAGATCAATAAGGTCGTCTCCTTTTGCTTTGCTACAATGATTAGTTGTATGAAACAGCATCGTTGGTACAATTATTAACTCACTTTTGATAGAGAGTCATAATTACCCTTTTGTTGAGGATATATATATATATATATATATATATACACACACATAACATATTCGTAACCGCCAACATTCATGTGGTGGTGATTAAGTTATGCTTACATGGTTTCTATCGACAAGTGGGCACACGTAGGCCGTTGATTCGGTCAAAATCAGGTTCACCTCTGACTGCTGAGTTCCTCCTACTAATCTACGCAATCGATTGCGTTAAGAAAATGCAATGTGATAGAATAAAGTAATAAAGATCCAAAGTTGAAGGTGGAAAATTCTGCGATACACGTCAATGTAGAAGTTTTGTTCACGATTTCCTCTTTTTCAATCTTTCGATCCCAATCTCTCACCTGCTACAAAATCTTACGCCTTATCTATATATAAAGAGAGCTTGTTAACTTAATTTATTATGGCCTTGACTCTGTCTGAACTCTTATAAGCAAATTATCATAAATATAAAATTTAATTTATCTTCTGACATTCTCCCTTATATTAAAATTCGAAAACTAATAAAAAAAATTGATGTAATTTCATCAAATATAGACACATCAGTTTTCTCAAGTTGGGCAAGATATGCTATCAATTCAAAAAATTTAATACGTCTTGAATTAATATTACCAATTTTTTTAGACGACTTTCAATTGTAATACTTATTTTAGAAAATATTGAAATTTTAATTATGAAACATTTATTTGACTATTCATCAAGCTTCATATCTTGTAGATTAATTATCAATAATGTGGTATTTTTTTAACTATTAGCAGCATCTTCAATGAATTTTCAATAATCAATATCTTATCTCACTTTGCAGATTCTTTTACATGAGAAGCTAAAGGTAATTTCTAATTTATAGTGAGAATAAAATTATTTACTCTATTTGTTTGTTATAAGCCAAAATTTTACAACTATTGTAGATAGCATGACACAACTTTCGAAACTTATATTAAATGTTACAAGTAGTGATTATATCAAAGATAATTACGTCAAATATAATTCATATATTTAAAATTTTAATTCAGGATAGGATGTCAGAGATAAATCAAGCTTTTTTGTTTGAGTGCATTTCCCATTGGAAATTATCCCTATATTCCATCACTTTCTAAAATCTCCCATATTTAGATTAGAGAAAAAAAAAAAGGAATTATGGCAATGAATATTTTTTAGTTATTAGTAACTCATTTTTCTTCTCTCTTATTATTTATCATTTTAATTTAAACATAATAAATTTGACCCTAAGCATTGTTGTAGACTAGATTTTAATGAACCTATCCGCAGATAGACTAATATGCAATCGAAGACACTCTTGTGGAAAAATATAATAAATTAATTTTAATGAAAATAAAATGAGAGCACTGTAATTGGGAGCAAATAATAAAAAAAGAGAGAGAAGTTTGACTCTCTTAGAGCATATTTATGGAAATATAAATATCATATGAATTGTTCGAATATAGACAATGGAACATAACTTCCAAACTTGTGGAGAAAACAACGTGTGCAACTCACACTAAAGGAGAGTTTCATAATATTATTTCTTTCGAAAGTTCTAAGTTAAAGAAATGACATTTGATGTATGGTCTCTGATTCACCGATAGATGGGAGATAGAGATTGAGAGTGACTGAGAAGAAAGAGCGATGAATAAAACCGTTGAGACTGATTAGTGCATATTATATATTTCTGCTAGTTGTATTTCTACCGTCAGCGTTGGTTAATGTCTGGTTGGAGAAGTTGCCGTTTCGGACCGTAGGTTGTTGCGGCCACTGTTGACTTGGCTTCGTTCTGGTTTGTGGGACTTACATTACATAATTTGATTTGACTTCTAGGAAAAATGAGGCCTGTTTGAAACTGTAGCAGACCTAAATTGATTTGACTTTCAACTCTATATGCACCGATTGCACACATCAGAAGCTGTCGCCTATATCCGATCAATAACTGCAAAGCATGACACGTCGGATGTCTCAGTCATCTAGATGATCCTCACCTTTCTTCTTATCGATCTCAGCTAATCGCATGCCACCAAGTGGGAACAATTCTCTATCAAACTGGACCTTTTTCTCTCTTCTTATTTGAACTTTAACAGCGTGCATGATCCCAACTGCCATTACTTGTCCGATTTGATGGAGACAATCAAGCACCGTACTTTGTGTGCTACAAATGCATCTTAAGATCTTGCTTTCTGGGCAAGCAAACCTATCGAAGAAAAACCATCCCTCTGCCTATTTAACTCTCTCTCTCTCTCTCTTCCGTATAACCTTTTTCACATGACGTTAAACGATGTTTCAGGCTAAGAGCATATCCTCTTTCTTTGCTTGTAGTGATGATAAAATATCTCCGCCGAGCAGAGGAAACGCATGCCCTCGACAAGATTGGAGTTGGGTTGAGCCCATTGAAGAATAAAACCCGGCGACTTTATATTCACGATAACTTTGCTGCTTCCGTTAGTAGTGGCATAATTCTAATCTCTTGTGGTATGAACTTAATCTACAACATAGTAGAAAAAGAAAGATGTAAGAGGATGCATACGCACAAACTCAACAGATGATTCCTGATAAAGGTTTAATGCTACAGATCTTAGAAATAGATGGGGCACTTGATGTTCTTGGACTCCGGCAGTATACTTCCATCCGAGCCCACGACCAGGTCGCACTCCACATGCAAATGATGGTGGTGGGTGTCCCATGTGTTCACCTTGAACCGGATGGTCGAGTTGAGCTCGAGCCGCAGCTCGGCGCGGCCGGCCGTCGCGTCCGCCGACAATTGCGACGATAACGTGCCCCCATTCTCGATCGCCGCCCCACTCAGCTGCCCAGTTATCAGCGTGGTGTTCTTCGGAGGCTGAAAGAAGGGGAACATGACCGGCCCGGACCCGACCAGCCGGTCCCTGTAGTAGACCGTACCGAACATGGCATCGTAATAAATGCCAATTTTCGCGTTTGGGTTCCGGTCCGTCACATTGAAGGAAATGGGTGAGCCGGATAGACCGGCCGGGGTGGCGACACCGGGGGCAGCGAACGCGACGAGATGGAATTGGGGTCGATGAGGACGGAGGCTGAGCCAGAGAATGAAGACGATGATGCCTGCAACGAGGACGAGGGTAAGAAGAATGGAGCAGAGGCACTTAGCGAACCGGCTCGTCAGGCTTTCCCGAATCCGGTGCGAACTTAATCGGGGTCGACGGTGAGGGTTGGACCGGGTTTGCGTGGGGAGGCCGGGCGACGAATACATGGCTACCGATGAACTGGGTGAATGCAGTTGAGCGAGCTATGATTGAGATCTTATAGGGAGGGTACAGAGGTGGTGGCTGGATTCACAAGGCACGGTGACTGATAGAAAACTGTGTGTTTTCTATTTGGAAGCTCTTTTGGCTGGGCGAAGAAAGGAATATACTTGCATGAACGATCGTGGAAAGCTGAGCACCGAACTAATCCAAAATGGACTAAAAGTTTTAGTTTGTACCGCTGGAAGTTTTTGCTTTTTGTGCTTTATTGGCTGGAGGAACAGAATCACTACAGAGCTTATATGTCAGCTAACCTCGGCTCCAATTGGTGCATCAAAACAAAGCTCGGACTTGTTAGCAAGTAGTCTATTGCTCGTCGTGCTACGACATGATTAGTAAAACTAAGATTTTTCATTAGCTTTGTGATTATTACAACAAAGCTTTCCATTGTTCATCTAAATCGATTTCATAGCTTTAGATTAAGGGAAAAAAAGAACTTTTTTTAATATTAACTGTCAGAGCACATATGCTGTGCAACAGCATTGGTTATGCTTGACAACAATAAAATCAAAAAGTTTTAATTAATTATATTAAGAGTGCTTACATCTTTATTTATAATTTTTATTAATTTTTTTTTATTTTTATCTATCTCTTTTCGTATCACTAAGAGGATATGTTTAGATATAATAATAATAATAATAATAATAATAATAATAAAGAACCTCGCTTACTTATTTACCTATGTATACGCAATAGGAGCTTCTACGTTGTATACAATGTGATTTTCGATTTCTTTCTTTCTTTTTCATGTAAAGTTTATCGAGGATTAGCGCCATAAAAGGGATATATCAACAATGCATATTGAGATTTAAATATGTATGAAAACAAAATTTATCATTTATCATTTTGGCTACGGGATTATTGTATCATCACTATTCGTTTACTTTTCGTGAGATCTTCATTTAAGCATAAAAATCTTATGGAATCATTGAAATACCTAAGCATGTTCTCATGCAATCGTCACTGTATCAGAAAAATGAGATGAACTCTGAAAGAACACCGCTATCGTTTTAAGCGGAATGATCTTACGATAAACAACAATGAGGTCGCCTTCTCACAGCTGAAAAGCCACCGGATAATTTTCTTATGAAGATACTATACACAGAGATAGGCACCATAGAATCTTTATTTTGTTAGTCTGTGCAATAACTGTCCAGGGAAATGGATATGTGGGAGCTGAATCTGCTACCTCAAGCACTGTGATTAAGATTCTATATGAAGGAAAGATCAGAGATATCACGCCCACATATTGGAAGTACGCAGATATCACCTAAAATCCAAGTCAAACGTGTTAGGTTTTTGGCATGATATCATAAGATTCCACCTTCAAGTAATTCTTACAAAGTCCTGTCAGGAAACTCTGTTTCCTCATCATTAAAAATCCAGAAACTTCCAATGGTTTTCTGATGCGAGTCATTTCTTATGAAAGTTGACTTGCTACAAGACTTCTTGATCGACACTGTAATCATTTTTCCAAGCTATCCATAATTTATTTATTACTATTAGAGTTTTATGTGTACGCTATTATTATTATTATTTGGTGTTTCACACGTTATCGATGTAGCTTAACCTCACAATATAACAGGCAGTTGCTCCCACCAAACTGGATAGCTCGAGTAAGGAGAAGCCAAAGGAAACATGGTGCTCGGTGATTGTCATACTCCCTTTCCCGCAATGCTTCATGGCTTGAACTCCCCGAAGGGCAAACTCATCCTTATCGAAGCCCTGGTTCTGTTGGGGACTGTCCTTCTGTTTCTGCTGATCATCTTCAGTTCGTTCCGGCGCCGGTCCAGCAACAGCGTCATCCAAGCCATCGTCTGGGTTGCTGACACGTGCTCCACCTACTTGGTGGTCTACACCGTTGGACTAATGCAATCCTCTGGCTTCAAGAATGGATTGCTTGCGCTGGTGGGGCATTTTCTTGTCCTTGGTACTCGGAAGCGCCATCGTCCTGTAAGATACATGATTTGATTGAGTTGGCTTCATTCTTATTTACGAGGTCGACGTACATAGGAAAAATGAGCCCATTCGTCTTGTAACATACATACAAGTCTATATGCATCGATTATTAAATTTGATTGAGTTAGTTTCGTTGTTATTTGTGAGAGTCGACATGCATGGCTAGGAAAAATGATGCTTATTCGACCTATAGCATACGTAATTTGATTTGACTCATAAGTCTATATGCATCGATTATTAAATTATGTTGTTTTATTTAATTAGATAAAATAAATTATAGATATAATTGAGTTGGCTTTGTTCATTCTTTTTTTAGGAGTCAACATGCATGGCTACGAAAAATGAGGCTCATTCGACTTGTAGCATATATAATTTGATTTGATTTGCAAGTATATATGCATCAATTATTAAATTATATAATTTTATTTAATTATATAAAATAGATTATAGATAAGAATAAGTTGGCTTCGTTCTTATTTGTGGGAGTCGGCATATATGGATAGGAAAAATGAGGCCCATTCGACCGCTAACATATATAATTTGATTTGACTTACAAATCTATATGTACGGATTGTTAAATTTTGTGATCCTATTTAATCATGTAAGATATATTATAGATATGATTGAGTTAGCTTTATTATTGTTTGTGGGAGTCAACATGCATGGCTAGGAAAAATGATACCCATTTGATTTGACTTGTAAGATATTTGTATGTTACGACATGTAACATACGTAATTTGATTTGACTTACGAATATATATACATCAATTATTAAATTAATGATTCTATTTAATTAGATAAGATAAATTATAGATATGATTGAGTTAGCTTTATTCTTTTTTACAGGAGTCGAATAAACACTCATTCAAAATATAATACACCTAATTTGATTTGATTTACAAATTTATATGCATTGATTGTTAAATTATGTAACTCTATTTAATTAGGTAAGATATAATATAGATTTAGTTGGATTCTAATTATGATTAATGACTAATAGAAAGAAAATTAACTTATGATGGAATTCCTTAGAAGATGATGAGAGAAATTTTTTCTAATCATCATCGTAGACCCTTATGTCTCACCTATAAAAGGAGATGACCTCTTGTCGATGAACTACAAAAATTTAGATTACAATATGTTCTTAATCTCCATTCTTAGTCCCTATTCCTTATATATTGATATCGTTGCTTCTTTCGGATCGATCGTGTATTTATACATCAGAAGAAATATGTTCTGAATGAAATCTAAAGGTACGCAACCATAATCTTTAATATATGATTATTTGATTTCGATTTCTAACATTAAAGCTTTTCACATAATAACATAACTACAATTTTTATTCTTAAAATTGATATTATAATGTATTTCAAAATTAATATCTTAAATTTACTTTACATTAGATCTTTATTGTGTTATCGCACTTTGCTTACAAAGGTAGGATGATCTGATTTATTTTATTTATCTCGTCCATCTTAAGCGATGAATTTATAGAAAACTGTGTTTCATATTTAGCAGCATTTTAGGCCGGGCTAGGAAAGGAATGTAGTTGCATGAACTATTGTGGAAAGCTGAGCACTGAACTAATCCAAAATGGACTAAAATTTTTAGTTTGTAATGCTGGAAAGTTTTTTCATTTTGTGCTTTATTGGCTGGAGGAACAGAATCTCTACAGAGCTTATATGTTAGCTAACCTCGGCACTAATTGGTGCATAAAACAAAGCTCGGACTTATTAGTAGTCTATTTCTCATGATACGACAAGATTAATTATTAAAACTAAGTTTTTCCATTAGCTTTGTGATTATTACAACAAAGCTTTCCATTGTTCATTTAGATCGATTTCATTACTTTAGATTAAGGGAAAAAAGAACTTTTGTTTACATTAACTGTTATAGCACATATGCTGTGTCGCTTAGTATAGGAAAATCCATTTGTTGTGGTTATGCTTGACAACTATAAAATCATAAAGTTGTAGTTATATTAAGAGTAATTAATTTTTTTTCATAGTTTTTATTATTATTTTAATCTTTATCTATTTTATCACTAAGGGGATGTGTTTAGATATAATAAAAAAAGAAGAAAAAAAAAAGAACCTAGCTTGCTTATTTACCTATGTGTACCGATATGAGCTTCTAAGTTGTATACAGTGTGATCTCAGTTTTCTTTCTTTATTACTTCACCTAATGTTTATCTAAGATTAGCGCCACAAAAGGGATGAAAAGGTTATGTCAATGATGCATAGTTGAGATTTAAATATGAACAAAAACTAAAATTAAGATTTATCATTTCAAACATGGCTTTGGGACAATTGTGTTGTCACTATTTGTTTACTTTTGGTGAAAACTTCAATTTTTTTTTTTTTTTGAAGAACAAAAATCTTATGGAAACGTTGAAATACCTAAGCATGTTCTTATGGAATCGTCACTGTATCAGAAAAATGAGATGGAGAAACTTTGTTTCCTGACAAGAAACTCTGTTTCCACCTTCAAGTAATTCTTACAAAGTCCTGACAAGAAACTTTGTTTCCTCATCATTAAAAAATCCAGAAACGTCCAAAGGTTTTCTGATGGGAGTCACTTCCTCATCATTAATCATTTTTCCAAGATATCCATAATTTATTTATTACTATTAGAGTTCTATGTGTACGCTATTATTTTTATTATTATTTGGTGTTCCACACGTTATCGTTGTAGCTTAACCTCACAATATAACAGGCAGTTGCTCCCACCAAACTGGATAGCTCGAGTAAGGAGAAGCCAAAGAAAACATGGTGCTCGGTGATTGTCATACTCCCTTTCCCGCAATGCTTCATGGCTTGAACTCCCCGAAGGCCAAACTCATCCTTATCGAAGTCCTGGTTCTGTTGGGGACTGTCCTTCTGTTTCTGCTGATCATCTTCGGTTCGTTCCGGCGCCGGTCCGGCAACACCGTCATCCAAGCCGTCGTCTGGGTTGCTTACACGTGCTCCACCTCCTTGGTGTTCTACACCGTTGGACTAATGCAATCCTCTGGCTTCAAGAATGGATTGCTTGCGATATGGGCCATTTGCTTGTCCTTGGTACTCGGAAGCGCCGTCTCTATTTCAGCTTATCGCCTTGAAGACAATGAAAATTGGAAAAAGAATTTTGCAGCAAATATGATGCACTTTTTTATTATTGGTTACTTGTTGGGCACATATCTCGGGCACACCCACTCCAGCTTCAAAATCCCGGTTCTTCTACTTTTGATTCCGCTGATTTTCAGAGTAAGTGAACTAACAACTGTCTTTCAAGAGGCCACCAAAAAAACGGGGCTGCAGAGAAGCAAATTTATCGCAGACTACATGAAATACGAGCCCGAATTGACGCCTCAAGATGAACCCGATCCCACGAACATGAGAGGATACAATTATCTGGTTGATGGAGAAGATCAAGTTGATCATATCTGTGAAGCTCCTGACTACTTACTCCGAATAGAAATAACTGATCGTCGGGTTATCACCGTCAACAAAATCTGGCGGTGCACTGGAAGTCTGCTGAACTCGAGCGGAGATCCAGAAGGGCGTTTGAAAGACATTTGTCTCTCGTTTGCCCTGTTCAAGCTAATTCAGCGTAGATTTTCTGGCTATCAACATGCTGAGAGCAGCCTCCAAAAGACCCGGGACTTTGTAATTCGGGGATTGCTGTCCAACGATGATGATGCTCATGAAAGAGCCTTCAGGGTGATCGAGGTAGAGCTGGCTTTCCTTCATGATTATTTCTTTACAAAGTATCCTTTGATATTTTTTATTGAGAAATTCATGCTAGCCATGTCAGCTACACTCCTGATATTTCTATGTTGGTCCGGAGTATCAGTCATCAAGTATTATCTATCCCCTACCACTTACTTCAACCTTATCACAATCGGAAAGAAGAGCTTCGATGCAATTTTCACCTTGATAATTGTAGCAGCCATTGCTTTGCTGGAGCTGTTCCAGATCTTCCTCTATATGTGCTCGGAGTGGGCCAAAGTATCTCTCGTTTGTAGATACGTTGCTCATCCTTCATGGCATGATAAGCCATGGATCACAGAATTGATCAAGTATCTTTGCCACCTAAAAGTTTTCGACAGGGTTTTGCAGAATAAGCTGGGTCAGTTTTCGCTTCTTGAACATTGTGATTATAAGCCAACAGCCAAGAACAAGTTATATATCAAGACATGTGAAATTGTTGGGAAGGCCAGAGCTGGCCAAAAACAAAGCAAGCGATTAAAGCTGCCAAGGGAGGTAAAGAAAGCAGTCGTCCGTTGGCTCAGACTCAACCATGACGCCCTGCCGACCAACGGAATTTCGTCTCTGCAACGAAATGGAGTGAGCGCACAGCTTTCATGGGCATGCAATCTTGAAACTCACGCGCAGGTAATATTGGTTTGGCATATAGCCACTTCTCTGTGTGAGATCCACGGATCCCAAGTGGAGCGCGCAAAGGTTACTTCGATGGAGATGAAGGATAACCAAGTAGTTGCTAACAGCTTATCGCGATATTGTGCATACTTGGTAGGTTTTGTTCCAGATCTTCTACCGGACAACAGTTTTGTAGCTCAGTTGATCTTTGATTACGCAGTAAAGGAAGCTTCTTCGCTACTCGGGACATTCAACTTGGACCAAAGGTTTCGAAGTATGATGAGCCTAAGTGACGCTTCTCAGACTGTCGTTTGTAGGGGTGCGAGACTGGGAAAGCAGTTGATAGACATGGAGACGCCAGAGATGCGATGGAAGGTGATGGCGGAATTTTGGGTGGAGATGATCCTGTTCCTTGCTCCATCAGACAATGCAAAAGCTCATGCGGAGGGTCTTGCAAGAGGTGGGGAGTTCATCACGCATCTGTGGGCGTTACTTTCCCATGCAGGCATACTTGGAAGAGGCCATAGCTGCATACTTTAGTTGATTGTTTGATGCATTCAGCATTCTCCTGTGTGTGGGTGTGTCAATAAGCGCTAGTTTGTGTGTGGGTGTGTCAATAAGCGCTAGTTTGTGTGTGCTAGCGGGTGCATGTGCCCGTGTGCGTGTCTGTAAACGCTCGTTTGTGTGTCCCAGCGCGTTTATGTGCCCGTGTGCGTGTGCGTGTGCGTGTGCATGTGCGAGTGTTACTTGCGTGCATTGCGTGCGTGCGCGGTAAAGCCGGTTTTCGTTCTTTTAGCAAGTGTGTTCGTCTGTCAGTGGTGATGTAAGACCGACTCGTGTGAAGTGAATGTGAATGCAGCGTCATTCGACCAATCTCGTACTTGTGGATTGTGTCTGCACATTGATGTTCATGGGTGTGAGACAATTTTACTGAGGGTTATCATATGACTTTCCTTTGTTAAATACCATATGAATTCAAAACTAATGGAAAAATTTAGCTATCCTCCTAAATATGAATAATGAAGCAACTTCCATTTTTCCAATTAAGATTAAAAAATTATATACTGACCAATTAGGAATTATGCTAACGTAATTGATGTTGAAATATTACGACCCATTTAATAAAATGAAAATATGGTTTTAATCCATTTTCATAATTATATTTTATTATTTTCGTAATCTAGGACTGGATTTAGCAGTTGGAATGTCAATTTTATCAGCCTTAGGTTGGATGCAATGATCTGTCAGATAATAGATACATTATTTTGACATGTGAAACAAACATAATTCTCTTCCTTCATTCCCGAAGCAATCCAATAATTGCACATCCGCCGCTCAACTACTGTGCCGGTGACACCAGCCAGTTCCAGTTAAATAGGACTTCCGTGTATTACGCGGACTCGTACATGAGTGATTGCTGCTCAGTGTAATATATTTCTTCCATGCAGTTTGCATATCTTTTTGGTCCGTTTTGATTGTCCGATGTAGAGGTTTATTCAGATTTAATCTGGTATTTTCCTAAAGCTCATTTAAGTGAAACTTCTCTATCAATCATTCAATTAACCGGATGAGTTAGATGTGTAACTTTTAGAGTTTTACGACGATGCCTGTATATTCCCTTTTATAATATCTATTATGTTTATATATTAGATGTTTAGAGTTATTGTATATCCCCTTTTAGATGTTTAGAGCTATTACGATTATATATTGTATGGTTCATGCGATTGTAGGGGTGTTGACTCTGGTTATAATCGTTACTACTCTATACCAAATCTATGATTGTATATCTTTTTGACATCTAACACGAATCGAGAAAGAACATGAACTATGAATTAATATATATAGCATATAGGATTCGCTATTGCTGACATACCACTCAATGATACTTAAGATTTACTTATGTGGTGCTGAAGGTTAGATCACGTGGTTCTATTGTATCGCTATAAGAGTTGAGATATGAATTCAAACTTGTTAGGTGAATTAAAATTTGTCTGAGGAGAGGATTAGAAATAAAATTTTTTTATTTCTTTTTAAGCGAAAGACACATAGAGTTGGGTCGATCAAAATAAATTATGATAGAGTTTGAGACCATAGGGTTTGTCGTAAGGGATGATAATGCAACTATTATTTTACTTGGTTGTAGGTATGTGACCAAGAGAAATAATTTTTATTATGAGATTGTTGTTATTTTTTGTGTGATGCAGACTACAAGGTGACATGGTATACCTAAAATGTAAATTGATACTGATTCAAGAATCATTATGGATGTTTTGTTTCGAGATATTCTCCCACCATGGAGCATTATGATCTCGATAAGAAAAATTAAATGATTGGTCTCTTGTTTTGATTATTGTAAATTCTTTCATTTTTTTAGGGAGAAAAATAATGTAGCTAATTGATTGACAATGCCATATACATACAACCAAATCCTGTAAATTTTAGACTAAAGACTAACTTTCGATGCTTGAATTTTTGGTTCGCGAAGATACAAACTGGCATGTACTTAACCGTTATATTTAGTAAAGTTAGTTTTACTTTCTGAAGAAGAAAAAAAAAACTCATGCATGATTTGGACCGGGCCCATTAAAGCGATTTTTGTATTTATTAATGTAAATTTATATGTATAATTAACTTGAATTTACCGACACAGAGATGCGATAGATAGATACTCGTAATCTTGGACGGGTCAAGTGAATCCATTATGATCATTCGAATGCTAGAGCTGGTTAGGCCTAGTCAAATTTCGCCTCAGCATAAAAGGATTCTGATTCTGGAACTCGGCATCTTGAAAAAGGAAGAAGGATTATAAGGAATGATGTAGTGAGATCAACTAATTTACTTGACTAAACCCTTTGTTTTATTTCATATAAATATAATTAATTACGTGTAGGCACTGATACGCTCAATCGTACAATGATTAGTACTTAAACATGTGCAACCTCTTTCAACGAAAACATTCAAGAACCTATTAGTTTACCAAATCACAGTTGCTTATGATCTCCCCTGCATTGCCTATGAGGACCGCAACCTTTCCCATCTTGATCATTGAAGTGACCCACTGATGTTGAATTTGTGTTAATACTTAATGGCTCGTAAAGTAGTTATCTAAATATTGATGAAAGATTGTTGAATCTGTGTTGCTGCAGCCATTAACTCCTCGCGTCCATTGCGAACACCGAGTCAAAACAGGTTTAAGGGTGTGATGTATGGTCTCTGATTGATTTAGTAATTAATAGATGGGAGATAGAGATTGAGAGAAACTGGGAAGAATGAGTGATGAATAAATAAAGCTGTTGGATTTGTTTCCTGCTATCTTGTTTTGAATCCGTATAGATAATGATAAGAGTTATTCCTACCGAGGACGTTTTGCTTGGGAAGAGAATAGCACACGTAGAGGTAATAGTTGTTGGGCATGTGTACTAAAAGGATAGAGTTAGTTAATGTTACGGTTGAAGAAGTTACTGTTTTGGACCGCGTCCACTATCACTAGGAAAAATGAGGCTCATTTCCATACGTATCATGCAAATCGTTTTAGGACATTGATAAAAAAAAGAAAATATATCTAGTTATCCATACAAATCGTTTTCAGATGATGACATATTTATTAATAGTATATTTATAGATGAGATAAAAGATATTTTGAGTGATATTGAAAGCTCCATAATTCTGATATTAATATATCGTTATATGATTTTAATTCTCACATTATGGTAGAATATATGTTATTCATATGGTTTAAGGTCACATTGGATAACTTGTATATTAAAAATAAACCCGTTGATTAGCTTATGAATCTTCATATAAACCATCCTCGTAAAATCAACCAGGATAGGCATCGAGCAATGTCAATTTGCTTGTGGATTCTTATTGGGTTTGACAACGTCTATTAACAATGGCCGAAGTTGTATTGTTCATGTGGTCTTTTATATAATGAATCGTACGTATGTAATAACCTTAGTCAAATTGGCTTAAAGACGACATAGTATGGACAAACTTATTTCCTCTTATGCTCAACAAAATAAATTTATTGACTTAGGCGTGAATATTGTATTCTTTCGATAAAGTTCTATCTTGGAATATCAATTTGGAGCTAACGAAGATTTTATTTTACATGTTTCTGATTTGTGTCAAAAAAAATATTGAATTCCCAAAAACATTAAACTCTATAAAATTATATTAGGATATATCTAACAAAATCTTTCCAATCGTTTAAGGAGTGAGGTGTCAACTAAGCGTCCTAGAGTTAATTACATTAAGAACTTGTAAATTTTTATTTATGGAGGAATGGATTTGAATGACTTTTTTATACTGCAATCTAAAGACTGTTATAATCATAAATGTACATTGATGTTAGAATGATTATGTGCACCTCCCGTCCCTAATTGTTGCATTATATTTGTGCTTCTGACACCATTACATAACAACCACAGCATGCATCAAATCAGACTGAAGAACCAATTTCTTAATTAAACCTCATTATTTAGGCATCGTAAATACGCAAATAGGCAAGAGATTGCTGAGCGGTGCCGTCAATTTTGGTCACCGGATCCAACCAAAAGAACCTTGACTTAGGTGTGGAGGAGAACTCCACACTTTGACTGGACTTGTTTGAACAAGACAAGCTCAGAATCTTACAAAAATCGTATTTACCCAGGAAATTATAAAGAATTCTTTGGGACATTCAGACTTTTGAGATGAATATTCTTGGAGAATCCCCAGGAAATTATAAAACGAGAACACAAGAAAAAAGGACTCTGGAAATGTCAACTTGTTTATT
Organism: Musa itinerans; assembly: GCA_001649415.1. Classification (NCBI taxonomy): domain Eukaryota; kingdom Viridiplantae; phylum Streptophyta; class Magnoliopsida; order Zingiberales; family Musaceae; genus Musa; species Musa itinerans. Next base: position 206,232 of record LVTN01000420.1, on the reverse strand, counting down.
GAAAGATATGAACTTCACTGGTAGAGTTCTACCAGTCATTCCGAAAAGTATTAGTAGGATACAGAGAGTTACAAAGAATCACAGCAGACTTCACATATGACAAGCTACCAAACCACGAATCACTTTGGTAGTCAAACACACAGCGTAAACGTTGCTCCCTCAGTCTCTTCGATTGCTGATCGAGAAAGTTCGTACCCTCTAGTTGACCACAGAACATTTCTTCCTGACCTCACCTGCTGAGCCAGTGAGGACACCAACATTCCCCATGTTGATCATGGAGTCCCCGAAGTCCTTGAAGAATTCCGACTCGGAAGCACCGGCATGGCTCAGGATGTATGCCTTTGTCAGGGGATGCTGCAGGAGAGCCTCGTCAGAGTGGAAGACACCTCTGCTCTTGGCTACCAGCTTGTAGTAGCCTGTGTCGAATGTCCTGAAGCTCCCTGGATCCATCTCCACGAAAGTGACGGCGTCGTTGGGTTTGCAGATCGTCCTCAACTTCGCCAGGTAGTACTTGTCGAGTGTGGGATCGATGTCGGTGGGCGTCGCCTTGCCGGTGAAGTTGTAGAGCCTGTCGTTGAAGGATGCGCAGTACGAGATCCCGATCGTGTGCCCACCTAGTTGGCAAATATGAAAACTTCAGATCTCTGTAGCAAACCATCTGAAGTCCGATCTCTTAAGTTGAAGAGAGAGAATGCACCTGATAGAACAACAAGGTCCTTCACGCTCAATCCTTTGGATGCAAACATTGAGATCAACGTAGTGATGTTGGCGGTGGGTGGTGGCAGCTGTTTGGTCTCGTTGGCTATGGACACAAAGCCATCCCTTCGGCCAGTCGGCACAGGCCAATAGGGTCCTTTGCTCTGAGGAAAGATGGCCATCAGCTAAACAAATCCCTCGAGGTTTACTGTATATCGGTTATAGAAATGGATGCAGGTTGTCGTACCAAAACCACCACATCCCTGGCGACCAAAGCTAGGATATCAGCGCAGGAGACGACCCCGGGGCAAGCTTTCTCCAGTTTAGCCTTCACTCTGTTAATGACACCATAGCCTCTGAGTGAGAGGTTGGGACGTGCGTCCTTCTCAGCTACATTTCCCTTCGTGGAGTTCAACAAGACTGACCCATCACATCCCTGCAGGCTGAAAAGTTTAGGCAAAACACATTTTCGACGTTTCGATGATGGCTCAAAGTTCACATTACCCTTACGAAACAATCATGGAAGTGCAGCCTCAATAGAGGACCAGCAAGGCTTGGTGCGACTTTGATGACTTTGGCCATCTCCTCGAACACGATAGATTCGGCATTAGGACACGCCTTGCTGTAGTAACCAAGACTCAAGCCCTGTGCCTCTGCTGACCCTGTGAGCAGAAGGGAGAGGGCCAAAGAGGCCAATAGCATCGAGAGAGTCTTAGAGGCCATCTCAGAAAGCCAAGATCGGTTGGCTCTGTGATGCTGAAGCTATGAGGGAGTTGGAGCACTTATATAGAGTGAGCCTCGTGAGTGCTACAGCTAGACTCTGCATGGTCACTTCTTTGCTTCTTACTTCATTACTCTACATCTTTCGTTCTTATGATTGGGAATCTTCCAGTTAGATATATCAAGGTTGTTGAATTTGTGTTGGCCAACTCCTCACATTCATTTTAAACACCGAGTCAAGCAAATCACAGTTGCTTATGATCTCCCCTGCATTGCCTATGAGGACCGCAACCTTTCCCATCTTGATCATTGAAGTGACCCACTGATGTTGAATTTGTGTCAAAACCTAATGGCTAGTAAAGTAGTTATCTAAAAATTGAAGAAAGATTGTTGAATTTGTGTTGCTGCAGCCATTAATTCCTCACGTCCATTGCGAACACCGAGTCAAAACAGGTTTAAGGGTGTGATGTATAGTCTCTGATTGATTTAGTAATTAATAGATGGGAGATAGAGATTGAGAGAAACTGGGAAGAATGAGTGATGAATAAATAAAGCTGTTGGATTTGTTTCCTGCTATCTTGTTTTGAATCCGTCAGCGTTGGTTAATGTTGCGGTTGAAGAAGTTGCTGTTTTGGACCGCGTCCACTGTCGACTCCGTTCTTGTTTGCGGTCCTATGACTATGGAAAAATGAGGCTCATTTCGATATGTGTCATACAAATCGTTTTAGGACGTTGATAAAAAAAAGAAAATATATCTAGTTATCCATACAAATCGTTTTCAGATGATAACATATTTATTAATAGTATATTTATAGATGAGATAAAAGATATTTTGAGTGATATTGAAAGCTACATAATTCTTATATTAATATATTATTATATGATTTTAATTCTCACATTATGGTAGAACATATGTTGTTAATATGGTTTAAGGTCACATTGGATCACTTGTACACTTGTATATTAAAAATAAATCCGTTGATTAGCTTATGAATCTTCATATAAACTATTTTTGAAAAATCAACCAGGATAGGCATCTAGCAATGTCAATTTGCTTGTGGATTCTTATTGGGTTTGACAACGTCTATTAACAATGGCCGAAGTTGTATTGTTCATGTGGTCTTTTATATAATGATAATGAATCGTACGTATGTAATAACTTTAGTCAAATTGGCTTAAAGACGACATAGTATGGACAAACTTATTTCCTCTTATGCTCAACAAAATAAATTTATTGACTTAGGCGTGAATATTGTATTCTTTCGATAAAGTTCTATCTTGGAATGTCAATTTGGAGCTAACGAAGATTTTATTTTACATGTTTCTGATTTGTGTCAAAAAAAAATATTGAATTCCCAAAAATTATATTAGGATATATCTATAAAATTATATTAGGATATATCTAACAAAATCTTTCCAATCGTTTAAGGAGTGAGGTGTCAACTAAGCGTCCTAGAGTTAATTACATTAAGAACTCGTAAATTTTTATTTATGGAGGAATGCACTTGAATGACTTTTTTATACTGCAATCTTAAGACCGTTATAATCATAAATGTACATTGATGTTAGAATGATTATGTGCACATCCCGTCCCTAATTGAATCGTGCTATATTGAATCATAATATGGATGATAACTATAACATGTTTAGTAATGTCTGAAAGATAATACTATGTCAGCCACATGCGATTGAAATGCTAAGATATAGTATCATATCATATGTAATGTTAAGATATCAATCACATAATATCAAGGTGTCAACCATGTAGTTGGCAAGGTGATGACTACGTAACATCGACATGTCATCACATCATTATTTTTCAATCACCTTTTATTTTTTTAAACAAAAGGATTAAGGTTTGATTGGATGTCACTAGGAGAAAATTTTTTACATAAACCCAACACGTTGAATGAATAAATCATCTTTCGTTAGTCGGACAAGATTGGTATCATATCAACACATAAGTCCAGTGTTACAATTTCGATTCAGGTGGGGATTCAAAATAGATATGACCCGATCAAAAGATCAACCGGACTTAACATAAACCTGACCTAATCAATTGGTTGGATCATATTGCATTAGAAATTTCTCATCGCGACTCTACACATTTACATACATATCAGGATAAAAGCTTCATACATGGATGGGCCTCCTATGTGCTATTGCATTAGAAATTGTGTAAACCTGACATAATCAATTGATTGTAATCGATAGCATCTTTTACATATTTATTCTTGCAAATATTTGAAATAGCGTATTTGGCCTCTTAAAATTTTACATTGCATGCAGGTCCCTCTTTTAAATTTATAATACATAATATTTATATAATTATAAATTTTGTAGTAATTTAGATGCTAAACTTAAATTTAGAGGAGTAAATATGAACATCGTTGACTTTGACTTTGTATCGATATTTACACAATTTAACCTAACCTAGATATGAGTAAGCATCTCAATGAAACCATTTAATATTCGAAGTGTCACGAAATTATTGTTGCAGTATATTTGTGCTTCTGACACCATTACATAACAACCACAGCATGCATCAAATCAGACTGAAGAACCAATTTCTTAATTAAACCTCATTATTTAGGCATCGTAAATACGCAAATAGGCAAGAGATTGCTGAGCGGTGCCGTCAATTTTGGTCACCGGATCCAACCAAAAGAATCTTGACTTAGGTGTGGAGGAGAACTCCACACTTTGACTGGACTTGTTTGAACAAGACAAGCTCAGAATCTTACAAAAATCGTATTTACCCAGGAAATTATAAAGAATTCTTTGGGACATTCAGACTTTTGAGACGAATATTCTTGGAGAATCCCCAGGAAATTATAAAACGAGAACACAAGAAAAAAGGACTCTGGAAATATCAACTTATTTATTGAAAGATATGAACTTCACTGGTAGAGTTCTACCAGTCATTCCGAAAAGTATTAGTAGGATACAGAGAGTTACAAAGAATCACAGCAGACTTCACATATGACAAGCTACCAAACCACGAATCACTTTGGTAGTCAAACACACAGCGTAAAAGTTGCTCCCTAAGTCTCTTCGATTGCTGATCGAGAAAGTTCGTACCCTCTAGTTGACCACAGAACATTTCTTCCTGACCTCACCTGCTGAGCCAGTGAGGACACCAACATTCCCCATGTTGATCATGGAGTCCCCGAAGTCCTTGAAGAATTCCGACTCGGAAGCACCGGCATGGCTCAGGATGTATGCCTTTGTCAGGGGATGCTGCAGGAGAGCCTCGTCAGAGTGGAAGACACCTCTGCTCTTGGCTACCAGCTTGTAGTAGCCTGTGTCGAATGTCCTGAAGCTCCCTGGATCCATCTCCACGAAAGTGACGGCGTCGTTGGGTTTGCAGATCGTCCTCAACTTCGCCAGGTAGTACTTGTCGAGTGTGGGATCGATGTCGGTGGGCGTCGCCTTGCCGGTGAAGTTGTAGAGCCTGTCGTTGAAGGCTGCGCAGTGCGAGATCCCGATCGTGTGCCCACCTAGTTGGCAAATATGAAAACTTCAGATCTCTGTAGCAAACCATCTGAAGTCCGATCTCTTAAGTTGAAGAGAGAGAATGCACCTGATAGAACAACAAGGTCCTTTACGCTCAATCCTTTGGATGCAAACATTGAGATCAACGTAGTGATGTTGGCGGTGGGTGGTGGCAGCTGTTTGGTCTCGTTGGCTATGGACACAAAGCCATCCCTTCGGCCAGTCGGCACAGGCCAATAGGGTCCTTTGCTCTGAGGAAAGATGGCCATCAGCTAAACAAATCCCTTGACGTTTACCGTATTATATCGGTTATAGAAAAAGGATGAAGGTTATCGTACCAAAACCACCGCATCCCTGGCGACCAAAGCTAGAATATCAGCGCAGGAGACGACCCCGGGGCAAGCTTTCTCCAGTTTAGCCTTCACTCTGTTAATGACACCATAGCCTCTGAGTGAGAGGTTGGGACGTGCGTCCTTCTCAGCTACATTTCCCTTCGTGGAGTTCAACAAGACTGACCCATCACATCCCTGCATTCTGAAAAGTTTAGGCAATGCACATTTTTGACGTTACGATGATAGCTCAAAGTTGACATTACCCTTACGAAACAATCGTGGAAGTGCATCCTCAAGAGAGGACCAGCAAGGCTTGGTGCGGCTTTGATGACTTTGGCCATCTCCTCGAACACGATAGATTCGGCATTAGGACACGCCTTGCTGTAGTAACCAAGACTCAAGCCCTGTGCCTCTGCTGACCCTGTGAGCAGAAGGGAGAGGGCCAAAGAGGCCAAGAGCATCGAGAGAGTCGTAGAGGCCATCTCAGAAAGCCAAGATCGGTTGGCTCTGTGATGCTGAAGCTATGAGGGAGTTGGAGCACTTATATAGAGTGAGCCTCGTGAGTGCTACAGCTAGACTCTGCATGGTCACTTCTTTGCTTCTTACTTCATTACTCTACATCTTTCGTTCTTATGATTGGGAATCTTCCAGTTAGATATATCAAGTGGCGTGTAGCAAGTATAGTGAGCAAGGTTCCATACCATTTGTGGCAGGATTGAGTTGACCATGTTGGGGAAATAGGTTGGCTTTAGCTAATAGTAATTGACTCGTCCGCTACTTTCAGTTCTACATCCTAAAGTTGAGAGAGTCAATTGACCGTGAAGAGTTAACTCTGTATATCTATTTACACATTCTTTAGAAGTAAAAAATCCAACTTGGAAAAAGCATACCATTTTACAGAGATAAGAGCTAAAAGGACCGACAATTAGGTTGCTATGAGAAGCTTGGGAGCTCTGCTCAGATGATGAAAAGAAAAAGAGCTACTTTTGCCTTCTCTTCATGCAGCTTGGACAGCAACATTTGGATGTCGAAGTAGTTGTGTCACCATCCATAACATAATGGATCACATGCACCAGAAGTTTCTCCAATCTGAAACAACATGGCCTTTAACTCAATGCCAAGTTAGAAAAACAGAGGACTTCAACTACTACTTGCATAGTTTTCTGAGTAGGTGAAGATGAGGATTGGAAATAGAATGCTGGTTTATCTCCCAACCCAAGCAATGCCAGATAAGCTGTCCAACAAGAGTCCTTCAGTAGTTACTTGCTTTGAAATGATAAGATTATAATTTGGATGTGACCCACTGATGACCTACGAAGTATGAGGGATGCAAAAGCTTTGGTGAAGATATGATTTGGCTTTTCATGTTCATTGTTTTCTGTATGGCTCTTAAGATGATCATGTTACTTATCGACTAAGAGATGCTGGTACAGCTTGTCTGAGCAATACATGATTTCTATATCCTGCTTGACAAAATTTTTCTTTATCACTCACAATGCCTAGTAAAGTATTTATCTGAAAATTGAAGAAAGATTATTGAATTTGTGTTGCTGCAGCCATTAACTCCTCACATCCATTGCAAACACTGAGTCCAAACAAGTAAAAGAAGAAAAGGAAACAAAAAGATGCTTTTAGGTGAAAAGAAAAAAAGTGTGATTTCTACAAATCTCTACTTGGTTTACTAAAAGAGGCAGCATATGCGAGCTGCATCAGACGATGCTTGTATGGACCCAATCACATGTCACCATTGCACTGGAAAAGAAGCACTTCTCTTCATTTATCATTTATTTGAGATCATATGACATATGGCAAATTATATCTAATGCAAATGGACTTACCTAAAGACCTTTGGAGTAGACAGAGGTGTTGCTAAAGACAGAGAGGTAGGTGACACAGGCTGCTAAGAACATGCTGTTGGCCGGTGACATGAGATGGTTTCTTTCTATCAACCTAACTGCAACACTAAAAGACTGAGACAGTTGTTCCAGATGGCTATCAGACAATACTAAAAATTTAGACGTTGGCAGATCAACTCAAGAAAATTTTACCAAGGTGAGTTTATTTGCTAGTAACCTCAAGAATTCGCATGTCGTGAAGCTGTCTTAGATTGTTATGTCGCATACTTAAGTATGGAATTCAGGTAAATTTGAGTGAAGTTTTGCATAGTTTAGCTTAATTCAGTTCGATAATTTGGTCAGCGTAGGTCAATTGACTCGCATCCAGTCTAAGCCCCAAAAAACACCAGCTTTGGTCAGAAAAATGTCTAGATTTGGTCTAGTTGGATGACACAGAGTTGAGATATCTTCAGTGGCAAATGCCTTGGAGAATTAGATGACTTAAAATTAGATATGTGATCAAGTCAACCAGCAATAATTTACAGGCCAAAAACTGTCAGACTTTGAATGGAATACTGAGGGTGAATAGTTATGTACATTTTGAAAAGCCAAGTAGCTCATTATACTAAATATTTGGGTCAAAGGACCCAATGAAGAACATGAAGAAGCACCAAAGTACAACTATGCCGAAGCTTCTTTCTTCACTTTAAATTTCTTTCAAAGAAGCTGCTTAGCTACTACTCTCTTCCTCTCTCTCTCAAAAAAACTGCTTGACTTCTTTGTATACTCAAAGGCAGTTTTGCTTGTCCAGCGAAGACATGTTGGGTTATGAAACTTTTTAGAAGTAAGAGATTCTATATATGGCTGGCCATGTGAATATATAGTTGGCTTGGTCTCTATCTATTTCTATATTATGTTATAGTTTTGATTTATGGAGTATTAGTTCTATATTGAGGGAGAATTTAATTAGGGAGTTTCTTGGAAATCTCTTCAATTACAAGGCATGAATGAAAATGATTAAATAAAACAAAATAGAAAACATGCTCACCTTTATATATTTTCAGGCCAAGCATGTATAAAGCATAAACAGCTAATTTATATGAAATTTAGTGAGTAGGAAGAACACTAGCAATAAAATGAAGCCTACCAAGTACTGCACAAACTAAAGGCACAGCACACTTCTCTGGGACTCTTTTCCAGGATCCTTTCATTAACTATTAGCAGCTTCAGAAGAGGTTAAAGCAACAGAGATTTCTCAGATTAGGATGGTGAAATCATGCTAGACTTCTAATTTAATAAGCGAGTCATTGATCAACATCATATCCTCGCCGGAACCAAGAAAGTCAAACATTTTTCATAGTTAATCCTCATTAGATATTATGAATTTGGCTCAGCTGACCTGCCTCGCATATGCTGCAAGTTCCACTAATAATGGAGAACATTGAGTAGAAAATTAAGGAGTTGACTTGCAAGGTGCTAAACTAAGGACAAGTTGCACCATCCAATATAATGTATTCGAGACCTCAAATAAGATGACAAAAAAACGAAAATAAAGAAACGATATTTGCTTAATTGTTCTTCTACGTAGTAGTATTCGACTCTGCTGCAGTACGCTTGACATGTCAAACAGAGTATTTCATTTCACTGTCTTTATCTTCAACACTTGTCTACCATGAATGAAATCTTTTCCTGGCTTTTTCATCTCATCTCCTCGTGATTGTGCTGAAGTAATTAATTAAAAGATTTTTTGGAACATAATAAGTGCATTTCCAATTCAGATGGGAGCAAAAGTGGAATAGTGCCTGTACAACTATGCTCGATTCCAAGAACATATGCAACCACAATAACTCATTGATCATCATGGAGCAACTGTCCATGCACTGGATAATTATTGACCCAGTGTAGCAGTATCTTTGGCTATGTAGCAGAGATCAATGAGTTTCCAAAATCTAAGATAGTAGTTGGTTGTTGACGTCGGATGGTCAACTCCAGCTCATTCCATCATTTTCATGAAATAATAGGAAGATTGTACAAGCGATCCAATGGAATTGGAACATTAATGCAATAAGGGTTTGACACTTAGTAAGATGCAGATAACATTCTCAAAATCAAATTGAGATTTCTTCTAGACTTCCATTCTCTTTCTGCTTCTTCTTATATATGTTTCCGGAGTAGTTGCTCCTTTGACCGCACAAAGCATCCACTGCATGCGAGGAACACCTGTCCTCTCTCCCGTACCACTATTCCTGCCAAAGAGAAAGAACCCAAAAATTGGCGAAATAATAATAAGATCAACCTTACCATCTTTGCCTCGTAGTTGGAGTCAACCAATATCTCATCTGTCATTCAAATCTCACTGTTCGTGTTTTGCCCATTTGTCCATTTCTGACGCTTGGTGCCACTTCTTGTGTTCATATTGATGAATACTTGTGTCCATATTGAACAGGAACTATTCATTCTTGGGAAAAAGGAGACAGAAGCTGGGTCATTCCTATCTGATTTCCGCAGCAATCCAGATCTTCCGTAAGTGTTCAGACCTCCTTTTTCCTATATAGGAGGAGAGTGACACAGAAGACTCTCCTACTCTCCTTTTGCTTCCTTCCGTTTCGCCATCACCTGTATCATACTCTCCATCGTTTCTTGCAGTAATCTCTTCTTCATGTCGTAGCGAGGAAACAAATAGATATCCATAGTGAAGCGATGGCCAAAACCGCGCACTTGGTGAGCACTCATATCGGTACTTCAATCAGCTGCTGTTCCAATGTATTCTGTTGTACCCACTCCCAACTTATTATCACTGCTTCGACTCGTCTACGAAGAGTTCTTACGAGCTTGCATCGATCCGAGAACTGAAACCGGATACTTCAGAGAGGGAGACGTTCGACTGCTTCGTTGCTGTTGACATCGATGAGATCTCTCAGCAACTCGTAGCAAACACCAAGGATCATTCCAGTTCAAGCCCACGAGTACTCTTCCTTTTTTCCTGCTCTTTGTCCTCTACGATTTCATGTTGATTTGGTAGAAGATTAATCATGAATGTTTATTGACGATTTAATTCATCGGGATCTGGTTTCTAAAGTTGACGAAGAAGATTCCTTCAAGAAAAGGATCACATGGCAGCGGCGTCGAAAAAAAGAAGAGCAAGACTATGGAAGGAGAGGAGCATCCTGGCGCCGGTGAGTCACGACCCGACTCGTCCGGGTTGTGGACGAGTGCGCTCGCCACCGTACTCACGAAACTGATTGGGCTTTGTGCGATGGGTAATCGCGCAGGTGAGCACGGATGGGCCGAGAAGTCGCCTCTTTCGGTACACGTGGCGATCGAGGGTGAGGCAGTCGGGCTTCCCCGTGCGATGCCTCCGACATCGGATGGAGCAAGGTGGAGGCGAGTCGGCGCTCGGCGTCCAGCCTCGCGATGTCTCGACCCGAGCGGACTCGTTATCGTCTTCGCCACCTTGTAAGTTTATGACACCATCTGTTTCTATAGAAAAACTAGGGTCTTTTTAAGAACGAATGCGATTCTCCCTTTTAATGCTTATTATACGAGAGAAATAGCGATCAATAAGTTGCTTATTATTTTAACAGTTTGGTCGCTAATAATCGTTCACTTTTCATGATTTCTAGTATAAACTTAGTCTTCTCCAATGCCAATCTCTTGTAATGATACCTATATTAATATGGCTTTAAAACCATGTCGTCATAGTAATGGTAGGTGTCGATGGTGACACATTTCCACGAGTATATGAAATAGTTGGATTGCTTGCATAAAACGGCAAGAAGAACGAAGGAAACATTCTTTAACTAAAAATGGGTCCTCCAATGGTGACAATTTGATGCGTGGGGCTCTCGAATCAACGTGCAAAAGGGAGAGAAAGTATGCGACTCTGATGCAAATTCAACTTTCTTTTAGTTAAGTTTCTCGGCTTGCATTTCAAGAAAAGAGTTGTTCCATGTCCTTTCCTTTTCCTCCTTTTAAGTCCCCTTGGGTGTCAAGTCACCCTCAGGAGGGTGAAGATGGTGATGCTAATGGTAGAAACTTGGACTTAAAAGTTTGAATTATTATTATTGATCAGATAGATAGCCTCGAGCTGTACTTTCTTTTGGATAATGTTTCTATCGGTCACATAGATAGCGTTGGTAGCAAGAATTAGAGCTAATAGTAAACATAGTAAAGCAGTAAGAACTGGATTCGGTGATTTAGATTTTCGATGTGTGTTCTCATTTGTGCAGGTCTTGTATGGGAACACTGATACTGCTATACCTCACACTCTCCATGGGCAAGATGAACAGCGGTAATGAATATGCCAGGTGATGTGATCCTCACCACCACCGCCACCACCACCACGGGGTGAATTCAGAGCACTATATACTGCGCAAAAGACGGATATTTTTGACTGTGGTCATGCTTTGCATCTTTTCGATCCTACCTTAGAACAAAGACAAAAGAGCCACGGGGTGAATTCAGAGCACTATATACTGCTCAAAAGACGGATATTTTCTATCCTACCTTAGAACAAAGACAAAAGAACATGCAGAAGCTGACAAGAATGAGACTTCTTGAGTCGTAGATAGATACATAGATAGAGGTAGCTCAGTCAGCATGTTGTGGGATATCACATTTTCTCTTTTTCCACAGATACTTGGTTTGCTTTACTGAATGCATTGCACTTTGGCTTGTTCTACTCCTCCGCCGGTTCCCAGTCCCTCGTGGTTCCTGATCTTGTCGGAAATGCGTGTTGTGGAAGGTATGTGGAGGACTCAAGACAGACAATTTGATGCTGATGGCATTGCATGTTGTGAGAGGCATGTGGAGGAGGTTCAAGAAGTTCTAACTCTTCTGATATGCCCAAAAAAGTAGAGAAGAGAAGAAGTCATGTCGAAGTTGTTAGAGCTTACCTCAGGATATTTACCACAAGGTAATTTTTGGCAACACAACAAAGACAATAAAGCGGAAAGAATAAAAGAGAGACAAAAACACCAGAACACCAGATATACGTGGTTCGGTCAATTGACCTACATCCACGGACGAAAGAGGAGCAAATTACTATTATAAAAGAGGGACACTTACAAATGCCTTAGGAAGATGTTCCTAGGCCATAAAACACCTTTAACTTACTAAACAAGAAAAACCTCAAACCGTAAGCAGGTTTTCTTGTGACACCTCTTGTGGTGCTGAACTTCTTGTGGTGTCACTTGTGGTGTATCTAACTCCAAAGCTCAGGCCCTTATTTATAGTTCCAAGACGAGACAACAAGTCTGATTTTTCCCGATGTGGGACTATGGGACTTGCCAAACTAACAGAGATCGCATCCTCTGCTCTCCACTTCCTCTCGCGGAATCGCAGGAACTGAGGAGGGGTTTTCTACTTCTTCCCCTTCTCATCGAGAGGAGCAGAGATTGCTGTAGGAACAAAGATTGTAACAGAAAACAAACTCAAGAACCGGGCTGTTCGCGATCGGCGAAGGAAGGGCTTTTGCGAGATCGTGTAACAGACCATGTAATAGATCGGTTGTAGAACTCTGCACGCAGCTCCCAGCTTGCCATCTTTCCATTCTCATAAAAAAAAAAAAAAAAATTTTGGCAACACAACAAAGACAATAAAGCGGAAAGAATAAAAGAGAGACAAAAACAAGAGAACACCATATATACGTGGTTCGGTCAATTGACCTACATCCACGGACGAAAGAGGAGCAAATTACTATTATAAAAGAGGGACACTTACAAATGCCTTAGGAAGATGTTCCTAGGCCATAAAACACCTTTCGCTTACTAAACAAGAAAAACCTCAAACCGTAAGTAGGTTTTCTTGTGACACCTCTTGTGGTGCTGAACTTCTTGTGGTGTCACTTGTGGTGTATCTAACTCCAAAGCTCAGGCCCTTATTTATAGTTCCAAGTCAAGACAACAAGTCTGATTTTCCCGATGTGGGACTATGGGACTTGCCAAACTAACAGAAGTTATCTAGTATTAATTGATTATTGAATTTAATACCATCAAACTAGCTACAGGAATTGGCAGCAAGGTATGAACCATCAAAGTGAAAATGATCTGCACACAGATGAGCCAAAGATCATGTCATGGCACCGAATAGAGTTCTTTCCTTGCCAACAGAGAGCGTATATTTTTGTCTGAACATAGAGAAAGGGTAGGGGATCATACAAAACATTAACAAACTACAGATTTCTAGTTCTTTAAATTGAGCCTCTTATTTTAAAATGAGACAGCCCAAAATAGATGCATGCAACAAATATCTGTTCAGAGTGACAGAGAACAATTGCACAACTAAAGCACACAAAAATGAAAAGGGCATTTACAGTAACTTTGGTTCTTCTTGTCCAAAGAACCAGAGGAACCAATCCTTTCTCCATGGACAATTCCTTACTGGGCGTCCTTGATTGTTTCCAGAAGTCGAGAGCAACAGGCCTTTGGCACGAACAACGACCACTACTTCCCTGTAGCCCGATCTCCGTTGCAATTTGTCCCGTCAGCTGCATGATTGTTGCCACTTGGGCAGCTGAACAGAGACCGTGAAGATCTAGTGCTTGCTTGCTTCGAGCTGGACTCGGCTGTTGGGAAGCAATTACATATGAACGGCGGACAAGCATGCGATCCAACACCCTCGGCGTGGCCGCCATTGGTTTCGAGCGACAAGTCCAAACCATTGGCCTGGTTCTTCTGAGAGTTATTCGGTACAGATCTCGGCAAAATTCCAGTAGCTGAGGGACCAAGTGTTGCTTGAGAACCATCAGCTGAAGGCGGTGAGGGCTGAAGGGTAATTGCTTCCCTGGTTTGCAACGTCGTCCTCGCCGGTCTGGAATCATCTGAAAACGTTGAGCTGGATCTCGCTGCCCTCTTGGTCTGCCGCAGCTCCTGTCATCTGCTCAACTTGTTCTTGCAACGCCTTGTAGTGCAGCTCTTATCATCTGCTCAATTTGTTCTTGCAACGCCTTGCAGCGCAGCTCGTCGACCAAGTCATCGGCGGCGTAGATGGCATCCCTGAGCTGGATCATTAGATCAGCAGCGAGCTGGGTGGTGGAAGCCTCTTCCCCGCTGTCTTGAGCATAGAAAGCTGTAGTGTCTGGAGCTGCTGTTGAAGGCTGGGGAACGGTGGGGGATTCTCGTTCATCAGCTTGGAGGCCAACCGGTGGAAGGTAGAATGAAGCGTGGGAGGTGCGAACATTCCATACTGCGGTGACGGGTGAAGCAGCCATATGGAGGAGCAGTGACTTCTTTGTCTGGAGCAGGAAGAAGAAGGGGGGTGCGAAAGGGGGCGGGGGGCCAGAGGTGGAAATGGTGGCAGAGCTTGGTGGGCAAAAGATGGCCTCTGTCACCCTGCTTTGGAAGGTAAACAGGGAGGAAAGAGAAGCCCACTTCCTAAGAAGGTTTTGTAGCAATAACAAAAACCATTAGAGAATGTCCCTAACAGTGTCAATAAAACCCAAATTTACTATCAAAATACACATAACAAGTTCTTGTTAGTTTTATTGGGACATTGGATTAACAAGTTCTTCTCACCATCCGCTTGGAAGGGAGTCTTGTAAACCAGTTTCCGCTTCTTCGTCAGGAAACGCCGGCAATTGATAGGAATCATTGCCGAGTTGTTGTTGAACAACAAACGAATAAATAAAAGAAAAAAAATTGAGAAGAAGATGAAGACGAAGAAGGAATTTTATGGATTAGATGAAAAGGTATCTTTTTTATATATGTTAATTCTAATCATAATATTTCATTTTGTGTTTATAGTTTTATAACTTGAAAGGTATAGTATTTAAGTATTAATAGGCATGAATTCAAGATTAAATATTGACATGCAAAATAGAGATAGATTTTGGGCCTTCATGAAATTTACAGAAATAAATCATTATTCTAAGAACATAATTTTCACCAACAGTTGCCTCACACCATTATGTCGACCAAGATCTAATATCAGGACAAATAAATTACAAGTTTATTACTGGTTTTATTCCCTTCAATCAATCAATAATGTAACAAGACAATTTTTTTGTAATGGAAAACTGCATGTTTGTTTAGTTCCGTCCTAATCCGAGGAAAGAGTCATGAATAGAATAAGAAAAGGAATCTTGACTTAAATTTCTGTCGGCCACTACGGATCTGAGTAGGATTGGAGAGAGATCTTGTGATCTTTTGACCTCTTATCTGGTTCCTCTGCATGGCTTCACAACATCACATTGTTCTTCCTCGGAGATAAAAGCTTCGAGATCTTCGATTCGTAAGGAACTCGATGTCTGCTGCTAAATCGAAGATGTCGAGTGGTTTGAAAGCTTGGAATGGGAATTACAATGAAAGCATTCAAGTTTTGAAGTCAGGTGAGACTTCACAAGCTGTTCTTTTTTACTTCAAGTAATTCTAGCCAAAACTTACAAGTTTGTGACTGACTAAAGAAAAGAGAGCCAGGAATTACCTGTGGCACCTGCTTCCAGGGATGCTTCGTATCATGGTCATATCGACCCGATGATTCTCTCTTTTGCATATTTGATCCGGCTGATGCATTCATTACTGAATCCAATGCCAATCCAACGCCGAGGTCAATAAGGTAACATGTCGAAGGATGCATTGTTTTCTGTGGAACGAAGAATCTACCTACGGTCTTACAAAGTTTGGCAACAATCGCAGATCTCATGTGGTTTTATCTCCTCCTACAAGTGATTATGAGCAGCGACTGAGAAGTTTTGTTTTATTGTATAGTTCCTGCGAAATCTGAAACAGGTTGTGTACGTCCAAATATTTATCGAGGACTACCAATTTATTCATGTTGCCTCCTCCCCAAGTAGTACATCTTGAAGGTAGCTCAAGAGGTTTCTACCTCTCTTTCTTCCATTTACAAATGTAACCTATAGATCTATCTGTTTCCTGTCAACTGTTTCGAGGATCAGATGACTGCAACACTTACTATTTGGACTCTAAATATTTAGCACTCCTCGGGACTATGGTTTGTAGCAATTTTAGATCTATAATTAGTGGCCAAAAAGCTAAAATTGGCACTCGGAGAAAAGAGCTGTGGAGGGAATCGCTTTATGTTTCATCGGCTTCAAGCAAGAAACCTTGTGAGCCCAACCTTGTGGCCCATTCGCCTGACGTCTTGTTGGACTTGTTGTCGGTATTCCCCAAAGCTGAACTTCCTGTAGATGGCCGGCTGTGCGCTGCTCTCGATCACAGTCTCGTTGGAGGGGCACATAAAGTAGGCTACTGAGAACCTCTCTAGGTGTGGGTTCGACATGACCCTGTGCTCCACACTCTTGTATAAGCCATTGCTCCATGCCTGCATTCCCATAAAACACCAGGTCTCCGTCTCGGTCGAGTATTTCACGTGTCAAAAGCACCTCGAAACACTTACTTGCAAGAACTATTTTCTCACCTGGAATAGATCGCCGATGTTGATGACGAGCGTGTTAGGATTAGGCCTAACAGTGAACCATCTCCCACCCTTCTTCAACTGCAGCCCGATCACTTCGTCTTGGCACAGGATGGTGAGGAAATCACTGTCAGTGTGAGGAACCAATCCAAACACTTGAGCAGGTATTGGGCACGGCGGATAGCGGTTTAGCCGTAGATAACACATGTTACGTGTGCAGTTTTCCTTCATATATGTGCCATCGCGTCCAAATCCTTCCGCAAGCGTATCGACCAGTTGAGTTGCCAGTTGGGCCATCGCCAAAGAAAGTTCTTCTATCACGCACCTGCGTTGCAAGATGGCCATTTGAAGCATTACCGAGGGTGTCATAAGATATATGCAAAGTAACTTAACAGATGTGGAAATAAAATTAGGGTTCACGAGAGATATACACAGTCAACCGAGAGATCTATGAGGAAATCCAAGCTTAGCAAGAAAACCATGTAATTTGGCTGCAACACATGTCATGTATTATCTATTACTCTGTGATATAAAGAGCATCTTGCGAAGTACCTGATCGTGCTACTTCTTTCAGGCTTGTTTGACGAAGATAGAGGAATATGATACGCCTCCGACCACGACAAGTGCTTCAGGCTGGTCGCCGTGGGTGTCCCCCACCGATAGCTGTCGTCGGAGAAGTCGAGGAGTTTCTCGCCGGTCTTCTGCTTGAACGGTTGACGAAACATCTTAACCTGCTCCTCTCGCAACCTCGCCAAGAGACCGTCGGGTATGCCGTGGCTCACTATCTGGAAGAAGCCCCACTCGGAGGCGGCGGTGACGATATCTTGCTTGCATTGCGCGGCCTCGAGCACGTCGTGTAGACGGCTGAGATCGATGAGCGGGAGGTCGCAGCACTCCACCACCTCGGTTTCAGTGTCAATGGCTTGTTGTCCGCCGAAGAGGCTCTTGTAGGTGGCTAAGAATGGTGGACTGTGATCCATCACAGGAGCAGTGTGAGCCTGAGGGAAGGAGACGAACTTAGTGCCTAACTCTCACGAAGAAGAAAACCAACAGGCCTTCATGTTTATATAGCCATGAGCTCAGACCTCTGATGCTTAATCCAATGTAGTCTTGCTTTTACTTTCAAGGTAGAATTAATTAAACTCTGTTAAAAATATAAATCTAAATCATATCTTTGAGTTAGGTTTTTGGATCAAATAGCAATAATAACTTATTTAAGATAGTATCGAAGGGAGGGATCCTATTTTCGAATATCTCTGGCTCACACCTTCAATAAAATTATATCCCCATTTAATTTGTGTAAGTCATCCGTCATCTACCCGAGCCTTAAAGTCCATGCAGTAAGAAATTTCCTACAAATTTATGTATTGAATTTGAGCCATCTGTCCTGCAGGTGTAAGGAGAATGCTAAAATATCGTATCTTATTTACAGGCTTAAGTTCGCTACTCAATAGCTAATGCCCTAACGCAGGAATATATGAACCACTATCACATCTTCATGACATGAATGGAAAAGTAAGAAACAGTGTACTCCGCAAGAGAAAGAAACCCAAATTTAGAACTTGTTCCTGATGACATAAACGGAAATGTAAGAAATGGTAAAAGAAACCCACTTCTAGAATTTCTTCCATGTAAAAAGAAAGAGTTATCCTTTCTTGTGCCTTGTGCGGTGTGAACAGAATGGCCTTTCTCTTTCTAATGTAATTAACATCAACGTTCCAGAGTTCGCTTTAACATTGGGATGCGGAATTTTTTATCCCTTAAAACTAATAATTGTTTTACTTGAATATGCACGGTGTAATTGGAGAGGAGACAAAAAAAAAAAGAAGAAGGCGTAAGATTTTGGGGAATTGGCTTCATCCGCATGGACAAAGCAGCATAAGCATCTCCGTGTTTGGAGGGGGCGGCGGGGCGTGTTTTTGGAGCATGCCCCCCTCATAATTGTCGACCATCGTTTCTGCCGAACGCTCCACTTCGAGGCTTTCTGCGCCCAGAAGCGACGCAACGCGACGTGGGACTAGAAGCTGCGGCGGTGGACGGACATGACCCATCATGCGACGTCTCTCCTCTTCCCCGACTCCATCGCACATCAGTCTCTCCTCCTTGTATCCTTGCACACCCCCCCACACGGCCACGGCCACAAGGTGTGCTGGCCAGACTGGCCACATCCCACGTTGCAGCTCTACCCAGTTTGTATTCTTTCGTAAATTTGTTTTGTTTTCTACGTTCGAGGAATTGTCACGTTAGGGACATGGATGCTAAAGATCTGGTGAGGGTAATATCGTTTATGATATCAGTGAGAAACTCACAGCTTTGATGTAAGAAACGCTATGCTGGTCTTCTCACCTAATCCGAAAACAAAGACGGAAAGCAGGGAGTCGATATCATGGGATTGTTATGAACATTGGGCCACTACACTCGAAGCAACAATCGGAAAGAATTCTCACCGGTGATAAAGATTTGGAAGTAGTTCTACAACAACTTTGAACAGGTCGGCAAGAAAAGCCAGTGGCTGGGTTGGCACCTCTTTTTCATCCCAGCCATCGACACTACGGGAATCGTCATTGTCTAGCTAAGAATGAAGACTTGGCATCTCACCCCAGCCATCAACACTGTGGTGAAGTCATTATCTAGCTAAGATTAATGAAGCGTTACGCTATATAGGTTCGACTTTACAAGCTTAACAAGGATTCCAGGCGGTGTTGTCTGTCGATGTTGGAGAACTCCGTGTGTGGATCTCACTGCAGCGGGTCATTGAATGACCACATCAATGGGCGGAAACGTTTGCCATGGTGTCCCACGGCACAGGAATAGAAAGGGACAAGGAAAAGAAGTCTACAGTGAGTTGATATTTTTATGATCCAAACCAGTTTTCTCTTTGACAAGGACGACTCCACATGTAGTATCCGAACAAAGAACCCTCTGAGTTACGGAAAATATCACGGAGAATGTAAAGACAAAGCACTGCATGCGGAGAATTTAGAATAATACCTGACTTGGCTCTCGTGCCTCTGAAACAATTCCCAACACCTCCATTCTTCCCAAGGACACTTGTTTGGCTTCCTTTAACTCACCGAAAGAATACCCTTTTATCTGCTTGGATATGGATTGCGTCGCAGGAATGCACTTGATAAGAGAAGCGAACTACTATAAGATGAGACCGATCGAGAATGCAAAGACAAAACTAACCATGCAAAAAAACTACCTGATTGAGATCTCGCGCTTCCGAAACGATTCCCAACACCTTCATCTTCTTCAGCTTCCTTCGACTTGCCAATGGGATTCCCTGGACCTGCTTATATAGAGATTGCACGACGTGTTAGACTCGTGAAAGGGAGCTCCGGTAGCTCTGCGACTAAACGCTGATCCCGCTGACCAGACGCTGAATGCTTGCCCCACTAACTAAACGCTGAGGGTGTTTGCCCTCTTGCATGGGGAAGGGAGTAATGCCGTCGCGGTCACCCCCTCAGAGGCCTTCGACACGCTACGGCCGCGGCTTTAACCCGGAGTTCATGAGGTGATTTCAGTGAGAACGATGGATGCACATGGGCTCAATGAGCAATGATGCGGATTAATGCTCAGGCATTGCACGGATTAAAGCTCGTAAATGGTGCTGCTTATTGTTTCAGAAGAACGGTACTGTTCCTACCTACTAAATTGGTCCTTTACTCCCTCATTTACTCATAAGGTACCACGGTAGTCAATTAAATCACGGCACTTGCGTATTGACTCTAATGGACTTCAGCATTTTTTTCTGAAACATCATGTATTTTATCTGCCGTAGTAATTAGAGAGATACAATTTACACCTACGTAGCTATATACCTGACATATCATTCCAAAGTTATTCTCTGGTCAAAAAATTCATGTCATTACCATATGGGTTGTATCAAAGAAAACATGAAGTTGTCGGTCAGTTTATGTACTAGCTTTTTCTTTTGTTTTGACAGACGAGTATCGAAGCAATCTAATCACAGAATTAATGCTTGTTTAGGACATTCGATTAAATATTGGACGTTCTTATTAGATGATGTAAACTCTACATTTTTGTTAAGAGAATAGGACTCAAAAGCGCATGATTATGCGAATAGCATGTACATGGCTACTCATGATCTACGAAGCCATTCGCACACATTGGTTTGCAATTCATGCATAGCTAAACTATATATTTTCCAACAGAAAAACTATTAACTCAAGGAAACCATTATTATAGAAGTCAATTATGAATACCAGAAAGAAGGGCTTAGAAGTTGCTCTAGCAATCAAATATCTTATTCATAAAATAACTAAATATCATCACAATAAAATATCTAATTTATAAAAACTAGTGGTAATAATAATTGGAAAACTTTCTAGCAATGGAAAAACTAGCATTTCCTATCTTTTTCCAATGATCAATATCCAACGAATATTGGAAATTCAGGTGAAGAAGTATACGGAAGAAATTTATTGTAGAGGCTTAATTAACAGACTTCTCTAGCAACCTTCAAGTGCTCTTGAATCTACCTTTTAATGCGGCTATCACCAAATTTTGCTTCAAACATAGTGTTTATGTGTATATTTGAGTTTCAAAGAGAGAGAGAGAGAGAGAGAGAGAGAGAGAGAGAGAGAGAGAGAGAGAGAGAGAGAGAGAGAAAGAGAGAGAGAGACTATTGATCCCACCTAGTCACCTAGAAACAATCGCATGTCCTTGCCAAGGACATACATAGGACCCTGCCAAGGACATATATAGGAAACTTCTCCCTGGAATCTTTCAAGTGGAATGGAGGCCATACAAATCGGTACGTTTTAGTTTCAGAATATTATTCCATGTAAGCTAGTATATCTTGGAGCAGTTTAAGTATTTTTACCTCAACTCCATTGTCTACGAGCTAGCGCGAGACGGATTGGAACTTCTGAGAGTTCTATTGGAATCCACTTGTAGATCCATATCACACTATTCCTGGGAATCTTTGAAAAGCTAACGAGTTTAATCCCCAACTCTTCTAACTTGTTAATGGATATGCCTAAGTTTTGAGGCATGATCTTTTTCAGAGAAATGCTTCAGGCATCACAAGACGACGATAATGCATTATTTACTATTCGTACACCTTCAATGATTAAGGATGATAGTCGAAAACATATATTCATATATGAGGAGAGATTAAAAACAAGAACTAGGAGAATAGTCCAGTATTAATAAATATAGATATATATTTGAGCCTAGTTCATAATCTATCAAATTAACTTTTTTTGATTGAATTGATGCTTGGCTCAATATATGTTTATCCTGATTAATTTGATACATTTATCAGTAATAGATTTCTGGTATGGTATCAGAGTCAACATGAGTTTGGTAACAGGAGTTAAGCTTGCGGTCCACTGACCAGATATAATATACATATCTATTTTTAGATCGAATTGATGTCTGACTCAATATATATTAATCCTAATTAGTTTGACTCAATTATCACTATGGAACATAGGAAGATTAATGTAATCTTTTATATAGAACGCTTGTTTCTATATGCAGAAACTTGGTTTGTATGAAAAGTCATAACCTGAACCAGATAAGAAGTGACAACAAAAGGAAGACATGGCAGAAGCTTAAACTTACTTGGGGAGGTCTGGGAGGCGTTGACTGATCCCTGGAATGAAGCAGTTGAGCAATTCATGTGCTGAAGCTACAGATATAAAGTGTTCAGCCATATCTCTGTGTTGCTTGGGTGTCTGGCTGTTAAAAAGAACACGTTCATCCATAGAATATCAAAGGATATATAGTACACTTCTGCAAAGGGATTGGCAGAGTGTTAGGAATCAGGATCAGAAGAGAAACGAGGACCAAAGAAGTTGATGAAGTGGGGATAGATAGAGCTAAAATGATTATGTCGGATGAAGAAAGATTCAATGAAACAATAAAAATAAATAGTTTCTCTAGCCTTCTCCTTCACAAATCACAACCAGCAAGCCACATGCTGCGGTTGAATGGATTGTACCACCTTCATTTCACTCTCTTTCTCTCTGTTGAATCTGTGTAATTTAGTAGCCGTCCATGTCGGCATGATATATATAAGGTTGACTGACTCTCATGTATCAGCGACGCCAAACACCTCTTGCAATGATTGGGAAGGGAAGGAATGGTTGGACTTATAGCTACGTTGACAAGCCACATGCACATAAAGATCCTAATAACTCTGCAGAATCTTCTCTAATGTGGACCACGCATAGGATGTTAGCATTGTTAAATGGTAATTCAGAATCTATTGTGATTCCTACAACCCTTTCATGGAGTGCCTTTACAATTGCAAGATTTCTTGGTGACCTCCAGATTTGATGTAACTCTTGAATCCCGGAGTAGTCACTAAAACGGTAGAAGCAAATAGGAGAATTTGGCTGAAACATGTTCAGTGCAGTGTAGTTGTTGGTTGTGTTAAAGCATGCATACAGCATACAGGACAGAATATTGAAGTTGGTAGATGTATCTGCTATCAGTACATACTTACATATATATATATATATATATATATATTGCCATGGGACCTCAATAATGCTCATATAATCATTACCTACATAAGATTCAAAGTTCACACCAACGTTTCAGGAGAAGAACATCATATCATTAATTTCACTACTGACACGACAAAGAACACTCGGGTGCAACCTTTTGGAAGCATTTAATTTTATCTGGAAAGCTATAGAATGGGAACTAGTTTTAGCCTGTCGAAGGCATTTAATCTGATTTGCAGACTCCCACTACGACTGTACCAACAGCTTGCATAAATATCGACAACATCTTGGATCTAACTTCGGCACAAACTGCGACGTTGACCTGTTCTTTTCCTTCAGACGTTCAATGAGCACAAGTAGAGGATAGAGCTCCCGTAAGTGTTGTTGGACGTCGGCATGGCCACAGAAGCTTCGCTGCGTGTCAAACTTATCCATCAGTGTTCAATTTAAGCACGTCGGAGGACATCCATCGAGTGCTCTAAGATAAAGGGATGGCTCAGATCAGAAACACCGGAAGAAGATGAATGCTTTTTCCCATCTCCCTGTGCCTGAGTTAAGACGTAATTATCCGCAGAGGTACAAGACCCTACAGAAGATTGTCAATATCATAAAGACGATGCCTTCGATCTTACTATTCAAATAGTAAGCATGTGAATATGCGCGGAAGTGTACGTGACATTACATTTGTGCTGACGTTGCTGAATCCCAATCATTCCTTTCCTCCTATTCACAGACACATATCTCGGAAAATACATGATGTCAATGCAACCACGTCATTCACGCATCGCCCCATACAGCCGCCCTAATCATTGAGGACGGGCGTCTTCCACTTCTCTGTGTCTGCTCAATCATCAACCATTACGTCCAAGTCGGTGTTGGGTTGCTTTGTTGGAGTACAATTGTTTGTTCATATGCATGGGCTGTACGACGTGCACATACAACGCATTGCAAGGAAGGAGAGTTGTTTTCCAAGGGGGTACATTTGTGTCTTCAACAAAAATTCTATGGTTCCTACTGCACTGCATCGTGGAGGATCATTTGGATAGCAGTAATTTGTCGGTGTAACACATCACGTTAACATTTAAGATGATGATAATAATGGGATCATCACATCAACTTAAACCCTTGTGAACATATTAATGTGGATCATCCATCCATCAATCGATAGGACTAGTAAGAATGGTCCCTCACGAGCATTGATAGGCCACCTTTTACTCCTCCTGGTCCCAGCTCATGTCCCTTCCGCTAATAATTGTGCTACAGGAAGTCTCAAATCAAGTTCAAGCGAATCCCATGGTCTGCATTAAGTATCCTTTTGGTTGATTCTGAAAAATGCGATAGTGCAAACCCGTAAGCAATTGCCTATCAAATCAGAGACTCCTGCCGACATAGTGATGAAGAGAGTGATGTTCTTTCAAAGTGTGAGCACTGGGTTGGACATTTACTGACATTGAGTGTGTCCTGTCTTTCTCTTGATAAGATTTCGAAAATGCTATCAAACAACAACAGTTGTAGGTAAGAATTAAAATGTAATGGATGCTGTTGCTACTGCTATGAATCACTGCTTGCGGTTGGTTGCCATCGTCACTCTCTCGAGTCCCAAATGATTCGTATGAAGACACTAGAAACCATGCGCACCAAGAGACTCAAATCAAGGTAATAATTCACACAGTGGAATCACCATTAATTTTTACTCCCTTACAGCTACTACATGTAACCCTGTTTCTGTTGGGCTGGTAGTCCACATATTTAGCCCACAGCCAATACCCCTCTTAACCTAACCCTAATTAAGATTAGGGGGGTGTGGTGGCTGCGTTTTAGATGTAGATTAAGGCTATAAAAAGACAGCAACGAGGCAGATCTATATAGCCACGGGATTCCAAAGAAGAGTAAGAAAACAAGACAGGAAAGGAAGAGAAAGAAAGGGAAGAAGACAAGGACAACACAAAGAGACTGTTCTCAATCATCTAGCAGTGTCTCAAGTTAGATCAATCTACAGTAGACTCTTGCTGTGATTACTTGGGGAGGTTTTATATATTGTGGGCAGTGACGTGATCCTTGTATCCCAGTTATTCTCTTGTGGTTGTTGCTAGGGTTTTGGGTAAGAGATTAAGAGATTTGTATATTCATTATTTTCATAGTGGATTATCTCTAGTTTGCCCCGTGGTTTTTACCCTTCACATTGAAGGGGTTTTCCACGTATATCTTGGTGTTTTGTTTGATTGTGCTTCCATTTAATTCCGCTGCATATTATGGTCTTCTAGTATTTGTTCATCTATAAAGGTTATTCCTGTTTATATCCCCATCAG
>LVTN01000420.1:120622-176038 GCA_001649415.1 Musa itinerans | reverse complement strand
AGTTAGTTGGAAAGCTTCCTTACAACCTGTCGTGGCTTTATCTACTACAGAGGCAGAATATATGACAGTGACAGAGGCGATCAAAGAAGTTTTATAATTAAAAGGTTTGTTCGACGAATTATGTCTGCATCAAGGTGTTACTATAATTTACTGTGATAGTCAAAGTGCTATTCATTTGACTAAAGACCAGATGTATCATGAGAGGATCAAACACATCGATGTGAAGTTTCATTTTATTCGGGATATCATTTCTAAGGGAAAGGTCCTTGTTCAGAAAATTCATACGAAGAACAATCCAGCTGATATGCTTACAAAACCTCTTCCGATTTATAAGTTCAAGCAGTGCTTGGACTTGGTTGGTGTTCATTGTTGGTGATTGCCCGTTAGAGCTTTTGTGAAGAAGGTGGAGCAAGTATTGTTGGGACATGCCAAGGTGGAGATTTGTTAGTTTGACAAGTCTCATTTTAGTCCCACATCAGGAAAATCAAGTTTGGTATCTCTTGTTTAAACTATAAATAAGGGCCTAGGCTTTGAAGTCAAATGCACCACAAGAAAAACCTAAGTATTTGTTTTGGGTTTAAGTCTACACTCAGTTAAATAGTTTGGGCTTATAGTTTGAGTTTTTCTTGTTCAGTATATTTTAGGGTGTTTTATGGCCTAGGAACATCTTCCTAAGGCATTTGTAATTGTCCCTCTTTTATAGTAGTGATTTGCTCCTCCTTTGTTCGTGGATGTAGGTCAATTGACTAAACCATGTAAATTTGGTATTCTTGTTTCTTTTATTTTTATTTTGATTTATTATCTTTATTAGGTTACCAAATTACCGTTTGGTAATTTCTTAGGTCAGCTCTAACAATCTGCAATACAGGATTTGGGTTCAATATGTATAACTCGATGACGATCTCCGTAAGATACCGTTAGATCTTTACAACGTTTCAATCTGAATTCACCTGATGTCATAGTTATTGGCTATCTACTTTCGGCTCTGGATTTGTACCAAACCTAAAGCCACATTGCAGCCACAATCGGAGTGTAGTTATATATAAGGCAATGCGGCTTTTGATCACGCATGTAAAAATCAACTAGTAGGAGTTGAAAGTCTCACAAAAACTTAAAACGTTATCTAGAGAATTGTAAGTGATCACTCATGGAATATATTTTCTTCAATAAAAGAAATACATTAAGATTCAATCGTTCTATGGTATGACCAAAGAAGCTCGTGATACAAGATGGTGGAGAGCTCCACTGGAAGACACAACGAATCAATCCGAAGAACATTAGTTTTATATGCTCTTGCTTGCTTGACGGCCCACTTTACCGCCCTGTTGCATTCACGAAAGCAGTGAGTAATAGTATACGACTGTACATGGTTCAGTCTGTCTTTGATGTCGCGAATAGTATGAGCAATAGCCCGAGGAACTGCCTCATTCCCATTCAGCACATCCACTATCGTAGAAGAGTATGTTTAAATTGATAAATGGAGATTTTCCTTGAACTTACTGTTTGTAATCCACGTTTAATGGCTGCGGCTTCACATTGCTCAGCTGACTTGTTTCGAGTGTATTGCTGTCCAATTGCTCGACACTCTGATCTCTGATGATAAATCTCATCAGGATGCTATAATTTGTCATTTGAATTAGTCAGTCTATTCCCTTCGGATATGGATTCTCTAGCATAATAGCTAGTATAAGACAATACTTGAGTCCAAGACCATAAAATGAAAGATTTTTTTTCTTTGATTAAAATGTTCAGCTTATTTTTCGAATAAATCACAACTGGTTTGCTATTGCAGTCTATAGCAGTTTGCATAGCCCCAGACTTGGTCTTTCTTGAAACCAATCCCAGTGTTCCAGGATGCTTTATAAGAGAATGAGAAGTTGAAAGTAATTTCCCTGTTAAGTATTTTCATAGACCTTGTTTTCCACAATCAATGATTATATTTTGACAACATGTGATTGTGAAGGTCCATAAATGTGTCTGCTGGTCCCAACTAACCATACAGTCAAAGTCAAAAGTAATAAGTTGACTATGATAAATTTGCCATATATATATATATATATATATATATATATAGGGCATTGGAGAAAAAGATGGTCAATAGTTTTAGGTACTCAAAGGCATAGGGAACGAGTAGATTGAACACTGAAACGAAGGTGTAGCAGATAGTCAGCAGTAGGAAGCCTTTTATGTAATAATTTTTAACAAAAAAAATATGAATTCAGGGGATGATTGGGATCTGTCAAAGATTGTGCCAACTATTATATCTGCATGATTCAGATTTTGGATGCAAATGGATGATCCTTTCATATTCATTTATTCTCGTAAGGGAACTGAGTTATTTCTATAGTCTTGATGTCTGAGACCAGGTTAGGCAAGCACATGTTCAATAGCAGCTAGTTATTCCAGCCACCAGGTTGAATTAGCTTATCAACCTTGATATTTGCAGGTATCAGATTAGTATTTATTAAAATAGGGATGTGATTTAAAGATATATTAAATAAGTAAAGATCAGGATGAATAAAATATTGAATGTCCATTACCAAGCACATTTACAGCACTAGCAAGTAATTTCCAATTCCAACTAGATAGATTGATGATATTTAGGAATGTTCTATCGATGAATTTGACCATATTTTGCATGAATAATTTTATTATAATGATTGTTATCATTACTAAGATATCGAAGAATTACGTAAAGTGGTTCTGAAGGTTGAAGAAAGTATGCTAAGACTGCCATGATATTTATGAGAAGTAACTAAATTAAAATTAATAGATGTAAGTCTTTTTTTTTTCTGAATTATTTTATCATAGAAAGTTTTTAATCAATGTTTGAATTTTGTGTATGAAACCTTCTTGAAGCCAAATAACACTTATAGTGTGAGAAGCGATGGAAGTCAAAAACAGATTTTATCAAAACTAAATTATCAGCTTGAGATCAATGATTGCATTTCCATGTAACAAGTTTAGTTTTGATTTTATTAATGAGTTGATCATGGGCCGATTGAGAAGTTGCATGTAGCAAGAACATGAAATATATACTTCAACAAGAACCAATGAGTTTTGGCCCATTACAGGACAACTTACTCTCGTTCGTCTTGAAATAAAAGGTGACAAACCTGCTCAAAATTGTTTCCTACAATCTACACCTTTTGCTGTCAAAGAAAAAGTCAGCAGAGCCTCATGCGAAGTTACGAGGACAACATTGGATGACAGTAAACCTCGTCTTTAATAGAATATTAATCATGTCAATATGTATCCATATTAATCGTTGACGAGAACTAAGAGTTGTGCCGGCAGCATTCCACTTCCATATGTATCCATAACAAAATAATAATAATAAGAACTGATACGATATATTTTGGCAGCCTGAATATGTCACGCTATCATACGCCGCACGTCCCGCCTCTAGCAGCCTAAACACGTCGCCACCCCACGCCACACGTCCTGTCCAGGGAGCGCGCCACATGTCCTGTCCCGGGAGCTCGGGGTGGTGTCGTTTGACACCGCTCTGCACATCTCGAAATAGCGGCCAGTTAGAAGGGCCGTCCCATCCCTCGGGAACAACGACGACGCCAAACCGACGCACCCTCAGTCCTCGCGCCACAGTATAAAACCCTCGGTCAGCCTCCGGCCGAGGGGAGGTGAGAAAGATACACCAAAAAAGAAAACGAAATCGATCCCCTTGGTTACTAACTTGTTCGTCGAAGGGGCCACAGCCGAGTACCACCCGACGGAGGCTTTTTTGCAGGAGGACGACCACTCAACATTGACAGTGAGGAATTCAACACGGGAGCATGATCCGCCCGGCACCGAGGAGTCACTAGTCAGCCCGACCCCGGCCAACGCCAATCGGCACCCTTTCCCGAGAGCTCGGCCACCTCATCATCCGAATCATCCAGCATAAAGCTCCCGACACTGACCCGTGGACCTAGCCGTGCTGACTCACCGGCCACGGCATATTTGTTCTCTAATATTTTGGCACTAGAAAGAGGGCCATGTTGCAGGAGCATCCCGTGGGAGCTCTCCTCGAGGGAGAACCACCGGCCGATCACCCTTTTGTCGGGCCCGGAGATCAGCCCCTCCCCATCCTTCGAGATGGGGGGATCTCGGCCTTGACGCCAGATTGCTACTGGCGCTCGTTCAATGACCCGGGGTTACCACCTCCCCGACTTACTGCGAGACCCTCGGCCGTGTCGCCCGAGGCATTCCTCAGCTTGACCAAGCAAGTACAAGCGATGGCAGATGGCAAAGATGATGCAGATACTCGTCCTACTCATTCCTCAGATCGTGCGGCTAGTAGCTCCCTCGATTGACCCGACCTAGCAAAGGCCGAGTGGGGAACAGGTCGAGACGGGAGAAGCCCGAGACCAAACAATGGACCCAAGAGGTCCACCCGAGTAGAGCATACCCGCACCCTACCGGATCACACCGCCTCGCTCCGAGCCCGACACCATATCGTTCGACTCGGCGGATGACTCGTTTAGGATCCAGCTATCCCGAGTCAACCAACGCTTAGACGAGTTCCAGTGCAAGTTCCAGAAATCGCGGTGCGAGGCGAACGAAGGCGGCTCGGGCGGATCCCCTTTCACTCAAGAAATACAGGACAAGCCTGTACCACTCGACTTCAGGTTGCCCGCATTGGAGACGTACGACGGCGGCTCTGACCCCGCGGAGCATGTCGTCGTGTTTCGAGCTTAGATGGCCCTCTATGGCACCTCCGATGCACTGATGTGTCGGGCATTCCCAACCACCTTCAAGGGGCCAGCACGAGCATGGTTTAGCTGGCTGTGCTAGTCCTCAGTCTCATCCTTCGACCAGCTCGCAAGGGAGTTCGAGAAAAACTTCATCGCCAGCGTGTGACCCAAGCCTTCCATCACCACCCTACTGGCATTATCTCAACACGAGGACGAGTTGCTCTCTCAGTTCGTGGCACGTTTTGCCACCGAGATCCAGTAACCATTCTCGAGATGCTCCAGCGCACCAACCAGCACATCACCGTTGAAGCTCTGGTGGCGGGAAAACGCATGGACAACAAGAGGCCAAGGGCGGAAAAATCTTGGGGAACGATCTCAGCAGCCCGGTGCAACCACGCTAGAGGCCCGACTAACAAGAGCCACTGCTCTCGAGGCCCCCGCCTCTCCCTCTGAGCAAGTTCCACTGGGACTACGGCTACGGCACGGAAGATTGTCGTGACCTCCAGAATCAAATCGAGGACTTGATCCGAAGAGGTCACCTCGGGCGATACCTCAAGGAACCCCAAGAAGCAACTCCACGTCCCGGGGGACCAATCGAAAGACGCCTCGTCATCCAAAATCTCCTGCCAAAAAGCCAAACACGACAAGAGGTCCACAACGGCGAGTCGTTCCAGCTCTTGCCCGAGTAGCTCTAGATCGGTTCCCAACCTACGCCTCGCCGGCCCAGCTCTTGCCCGAGTAGCTCCAGATCGATTCTCGACCTGCGCCTCGCTGGCCCAGCTCTTGTCCGAGCAGCTCCAGATCAGTTCTCAACCTGCGCCTCGCCGACCCAGCTCTTGCCCGAGCCGCTCCAGATCGATTCCCGACCTGCGCCTCGTCAGCCCAGCTCTTGCCCGAGCAGCTCCAGATCGGTTCCCAACCTGCGCCTCACCAGCCCATTTCATGCCCGGGTCGCTCCAGATTGCTCCAAACTGGCGACCCGTTGGCACCAAAACCGGAACCGAGCTCAACCGCTCGGCCCCCAGGTTCGATTCTTGCCCGGGTCACTCCAGATTACTCCCGACTAGCGACCCGTTAGCATTCGATACGGAGCCAAGCTCACAAACTTGGTCCCTAGATTCGATACGGAGCCGAGCTCACAAACTCGGTCCCCAGACTCAATTCGGAGCCGAACTTATTCGGTCCCCAGGTCTGATTTAGAGTCGAATCTACCCACTCAGCTCCCGATTCCAGCTTCTGCCCGGGTCGCTCTAGTTCGCTCTCGACAGGCGACCCGCTGGCACGAAACATGAGCCGAGCATAGTCGCTCGGCCCGCAGGTTTGGCGTTTGCCCGGGTCGCTCCAGATCGCTCTTGACAGGCGACCCACTGGCACCAAAGCCTAAGCCCGAGTATGGTCACTCGGCTCCCGATTCCAGCTTCTGCCCGAGTCGCTTCAGTTCGCTCTCGACAAGCGACCTGCCAGCACGAAACCTGAGCCGAGCATAGTCGCTCAGCCCGCAGGTCTGGCGTTTGCCCAGGTCGCTCCAGATCGCTCTCAATAGGCGACCCGTCGGCACGAAACCTAAGCCGAGCATAGTCGCTCGGCCCACAGGTCTGGCGTTTACCCGGGTCGCTCCAGATCGCTCTCGATAGGTGACCCGCCGGCACCAAAGCCTGAGCTCGAGTATGGTCACTCAGCTCCCGATTCCAGCTTCTGCCCGGGTCGCTCCAGATCGCTCTCGATAGGCGACCCGCCGGCACGAAACCTGAGCCGAGCATAGTCGCTCGGCCTGCAGGTCTGGCGTTTGCCCGGGTCGCACCAGATCGCTCACGACAGGTGACCCGCCGGCACCAAAGCCTGAGCCCGAGTATGGTCACTCGGCTCCCGATTCCAGCTTTTGCCCGAGTCGCTCCAGATCGCTCTCGACAGGAGACCCGCCAACACCAAAGCCTGAGCCCGAGTATGGTCACTCGGCTCCCGATTCCAGCTCCGGCCCGCAGGTCTAGCTTCTGCCCGAGTCACCCTAGATCGCTCTCGACAGACGACTCGACGACACCAAAGCCCGAGCTCGAGCCATGCATCTCGACCAACCTAATGCCCGAGTCACGCCTCGCGGTCGATCCGATGCTCGAGCCGCATTCCGGGAACAGTCCGAAAGCCCGAGTCACGCCCCATGACCGACCCAAGCAAGGCCAGGGGCAGCCAAAATGATAGGCCCCGATTGCCCAACTAGCAGAGTCAATACTGCCCGAGACAGCTAGGCGTCGACCCTCTAAAACGCCCCCCCCCCCGACGAGCCAATTCCACATTCCCTTCCCAAGCTATCAGTACCCCTCCAAACCAAGCAAGCCTCCCGGCCTGTTAAGGACCCCTTGGCACGCCTTGGCGGGGGGGGGGGGAGAAGTGATACAGTATATTTTGGCAGCCTGAACACGTCACACCACCATACGCCGCACGTCCCGTCTCTGGCAGCTTGAACACATCACGCCACCCCACGCCGCACGTCCCGTCCAGGGAGCGCGTCACATGTCCCGTCCCGGGAGCTCGGGATGGTGCCGTCTGATGCCGCTCTGCACGTCTCGAAACAGTGGCCGGTCAGAAGGGCCATCCCATCCCTCGAGGACAGCGACGACGCCAAATCGACGCACCCTCAATTCTCGCGCCACAGTATAAAACCCCTGATCGGCCTCTGGCTGAGGGGAGGTGAGAAAGATACACCAAAAAAGAAAACGAAACTGATCCTCCTGGTTACTAACTTGTTCGTCAGATGGGCCACAGCCGGGTACCACTCGACGGAGGCTTTTTTGCAGGAGGACGATCACTCAACATTGATAGTGAGGAATTCGGCACGGGAGCACGATCTGCCCGGCACCGAGGAGTCACCAGTCAGCCCGACCCCAGCCAACGCCAATCGGTACCCTTTCCCGAGAGCTCGGCCACCTCATCATCCGAATCATCCAGCAGAAAGCTCCCGACACTGACCCATGGACCTAGCCATGCTGACTCATCGGCCACGGCATATTTGTTCTCTAACAAGAACTAAGATATTTCTTATAATCATTTAAAAGTATTTGATTATAAAATATTTATTTATATTCTAAAAATGATAATAAATCTACATAATATATTTTCTTGGGTTAGAAAATCCTAAAAATAAAAAAATCATCAAAAGTGAAAATATGATATTTCTTGAAGATTAGACTATTGAAGATATTGTAAAAATTCAAAAGCTAAAGTCATTTGAATATGCTATAGATCTGAGGCCAGTGCCTCCAACAACAATAATTAGTGATGATGATGGAGATTAAGTGAGGCTATCTAAGATAGTAAATTGAATATTAATTGAGAAGATCCACTAGAAAGCATCCACTTCTCAAAGATATTTTTTAGATGAATATATATCACTTACTAAAAGTTACAAAGATCATAAATTGAATATTAATTGAGAAGATCTACTAGAAAGCATCGACTTCTCAAAGATATTCTTTATATGAATATATATCACTTACTAAAAGTTACTAAGTAGTTATGTTATACACATAGAAAGATAGATGGTTTGAGTGTCATGAAAAAGAGATAAAATCCTTGTATGAGAACCATACATTTAACCGGTAAAATTACATAATAAGAAAAGAGTATTAGATAGGTGTTAGATACAAAGCAAGGTTGATTGTAAATGGATTTGATCGAATGAAAGATATTGATTTTGAGAAAAGGATTTGGTTAAGATGGCTTGTATCCAAGTTGTTTTAGGTTGACTACCAATTTAGATTGAATAGCATGAAAATTACTTTCCTTTTATGGTGACATAGAGGAGAAATATATATATATATGCAATAATATGAAATGTTCAAAGTTAAAGGTAAGATAAATTTGATGTGAAAAATCAAGAAGAATTTGTATGATCTTATTCAAACACCAAAATAGTAGTATAAAATGTTTGATTATTTTATGATAGATCATGAGTATGAAAGGACTCCTTTTGTTCACTGTCTATATGAGATATTTTTTTATGATAATTTTATTATTCTCTTGCTGTGGATGATATATTAATTATTGATTATGATACTAAGAAAATTATAGATCTAAAAGGAGAGTTGAGTAAGACTTTTGCTATGAAAGACTTAGGTCCAAATAAGTATATTCTGGGTACAAGGATTATTTGTGATAAAAAGAATAATAAACTTTGGTTATTCGAGATATATAAAAAAGCTTCATGATATATCTAACATGAGCAAGTCAAAATTTGCTTATTGTTCACTTGTAGATCATTTTAAGTTGAGTACAAAGCAATGTCCCACAAGTGAGAAAGATAAAAATATATAAATAGGATACCTTATAATTTAGCAATTGATAATTTAATATATGTTATGGTATGTATATTACTCGTGCGGTATAATTAATTGATTTCTCTCTAATCCTACAAAAGAATACTGAATAATAATTAAGTGTATTTTTAAATATCTTAGAGGCACTTCTAAATTCTATTTGTGTTTTGGTATTGAAAAACTTATATAAGTTGACTAATATAGATATGACTGGTGATATTGATTCTAAAAAGGATTACTTGATGTTATTTTCAATGGGAACGGTGTCTTGGCAATCAAAATTATAAAAATATGTTACTTTATTTTATCTTTCACTGAAGCTAAATATATAGTTGTAATAGAAGCTTGTAAAAATTCTAATGGATGAAAAAAAAACTTATAAGAGTTGGGACTCAAAGAAGAGAAGTTTATTTTATATTATGATAGTCAAAGTATTATTTACCTTAGCAAAAATCTAAATTTTCATTTCAAATCCAAACATTTTGATGTCTCATATCATTGGATTTGAGATATATTAGAAGTGAAATTATTACATCTTAAGAAAATCTATATTAATAAGAATGAATTAAATATGATGACTTAGCCATTACCTTTAGAAAAATATATTACTTACAAATAGGTAAGGAGGCTCTCCCACATGGGCATGAGGCATGGTTGGTTTTGCATATAACTTAAATGGAGATTACCTTTAGAAAAACGTAAATATGATCATGGGAAAGAAAAGAAACTTTCATTTAGGGAGAAAAATGATTCAACTATTGGTTAGTAAAATTGATTCTGATTATCATGATTTTTTTTGTATTAAGTCTATAAACTATGCTATTTGAATTGATAGGTGTAAATGTTTAAGATTTCTTTTGCTTGTTTTTTTTCCTGGTTCTTGAATCTTATTTGAGTGCTTGGTTTTCATACGATATTGATATCTTCTAATTAATCTAGAGAGAGTGATAATATAATTCTATTATTTTATAGTCAAAATTGGATCTAATATATTTGTGATTTTTTTCTTTACATTGAAAGATTTTATCATAGAGTTTTTTCACATAAATTCTGTCTTTAATTTATTTAGTAGCTCATCATTAATATGATTGATCTATACTATTAAATTATTTATAATTTAAAGTTGTCTTTAGTTTAGTAGCTCACATTAATTGTCTTTAATTTTTTCACATATAAAGGGTTTTTTCAGTTGTCAACGAGGGAATTATAAGTGGGCGGTAGAGAAGGAAATTAGGATAAATATCAATACCTCTGTAGAGTAAAGAGAAGGAAATCAATCAGGATAAATACCAATACCTCCGTAGGGTAGAGAGAAGTCAATCCATATCAGGACACTAGGATAAGAGGCTTGAGAATCTGCTTTGCAATGTGATAGAAAAGAAATAAAGAAAGAAATTACATAAGAAGCTTGATTGTATTCACATGTCCCTCTCCTATTTATACAGATTAGGATGGAGGATTTCCCTCAACAGAATAAGGGATCGTAGGAGGGTGGCCTTAAGATCGTAGGAGGAGGGCCTTAAAACTGGTGGAATGGGGGAGATGAAGGCCCAAGAGCCGGTGGTTGAGAATCCACCACGCTTCCACTGGATTGCAAACACAGCAAATCACTCGGCAATTTAACACAGGGGAAGAATTGAGAAGGGGCGTAGAACTCAGATCAGTTGTGTTGCGATGGAAGTTGCAGATATGTGAGGATGAAGACAAGTGTTGGTGAGAGCAACGCTAGAAGACAAGTGTTGTTCGCTGAGAAAGTGCTGCAGTTGCTGTAGAAAACAATGGCAGCAAGATCAATTTGCTACAGTCGTCGGAGATAGAGGGTTCTCGGCATCGGCTCGATGTTTCTCGGCTCCTCACAATTGTGGATCTGATACCATGATAGAAAAGGAATAGAGAAAAAAATTACAGAAGAAACTTGATTGTATTCACATGTCCCTCTCATATTTATACAGGTTATGAGGGAGGATTTCCCTCAACAGATTAGATGATTTCTCACAACAAAACAGAGAGACTTCCTCATATAGTTGAGGAAATCTTATCTGCTATCACAATGAAAGTCTCTGGTCTCTCAGAACAAGCACTCGAAAGAGAATACTCCCGTTTACTACTTTCATCGATGAGCACTCTCAAGAAGCCTGATTGCCTGACTTAGAGAATGACCCTCCTTCTTCATGCTAGGTCCATACTCAGTGGCTAAAGGGAGTTCTACAAGTTGTTACTTGTTTGATGGAATATTACCCAATTATAGACTAAATCAACCAACGTTTGTTTCTGCTAGTGTCAACTAAAACTTTTCGGTACACAGGTTCTTGCGCCGGTCAACTCTTTGCCTTATTTCCGTTGGTTGTTTCTTTAGTTTCACTATCTATTCTCGGGTCACCGCTTATTGGAGTAGTGTGAGTCGATTCAGTGAGGTGAGGGTGCCGCAATAGAGCAATTCTTGTAGTTTTTTATAGTTAAAGGCAGTACGAATCCTATCATCCCCTATTAAGAAGCAGAGGTGTTGCAGTACGCAATACAAGACAATTCGTTTCTTCTTATACAGCAGAAGCCTTATCTCCTATTTATGAATACCCACTACACGGAGCTTGGGAAGAATCTTCATCCTTGTTTCTATACTCTTCGCACCTGGGTATTAGTTATAAAGGACTTAGAGACGGGGATTTCTTTCTAGCTGTCCTACTAAACTAAATAGCATATAGAAGAAAGGTATCCCAATAGGAAAAGCAGGGAGTGTCAGTTTTTCTCTGAAATCTTGACCAATGGGACTGAGTCAGATCGATTTGGCTAAATAGCTCAAAGTTAAGGTGAATCATTTGCTTCAAACCTAATTGGCAAACAAATGGAGCTGGACCATACCATTCTACCCCATTGCAAGAAGGAGTCAACGCCCACCGTCAAGTATCAAAGGGTTGGATCGAAAAGTCAATGTGTTGAACGACGATGATAAAATAAAAGAATCAGGGCACGGTAAAAAAGGATGAGCATGGCAGCTCGAAAGGAGTGTAGCGGATTAAGCACAAGCCAATAATATCCTTTCCTTTCCCGGAAAACATAGTTTCTTGGAATCTCACAAGGCCCAGAGTGGAAGGAGGACGGCAACCAAAGTCGAGGTGAGTTAGGAGAAGAGGACCTAATGGAAATTTAGATCTTTTTGGATGACTACTTCCTTGTGGACTCTTGGAATTTTTTTTAGGGGCTACAGAGATTGAAGCCTATTCAAATGAACTTCGAGCTCCTCTTACTTAGTAGGAAAGAAAAGATGCTTTGCTTATGGACTTTATGGATCTAGAGTGGAATTATTCAAAGAGATAGGCTGATTGCTATCTTGTAATTCTTCCGGACAGTGTCGTTGATGAAAGCAATGCAAATCAATTCATTTTGGAAACTTTGGGGCTCAAATCTTTTATTATACTGTGAAAGCAATCGAACAACCATCATATTAGATTACCCGCGGAGGATCTAATTCTATGCGAGCACTGGCATATAGCAGCAAGTTAGGCCGGATAGATAGATAGACCTCGCTCTGTTAATGGCTTGGGTGAAGAAGTTGGCTCCATACTAGGATAAGGGGTCTGAAGTGGTACCGAAATAAACCTGGAAGCACAATTTAGTTGGTGGATTTAGCACAACGTTAACTTGCCCATCTCTTTCGAGGTTCCCGGTCTAGGAACCTTAAACAATTAACAGATTGATTCTCCTTAAAAAATCTAAGAACCTTAAGTTATTTTTTAATGAGTGAAAACAATATTCACATCTTTTGGATTTTTCCTATACCAAAAGAATAACATTTAAGATTTATTATCAAAAATAAATATACATAATGCTAAAGAAGTCATCACCTTACTCTTCACTATTGAATGATTCAAATTATATGATAGTAGCCCTACTATGGTACCCACATAGTATTGACAAATATTTGATTCCTTATAGTATTTATCTCTCACATGTCCAGACATTTTATTTACAATCAACAAACTATTACAATTTGTACATCGATCATTCATTATATGTTGGCCTACACTAAAATATATCTTGCGGTATCTCAAAGAAATTCTTAATTATAAATTTCTTCTTCATAAATATTTATCACAACTTCATCTTCTTATCTTTCTCGATATTGATTGGATATACAATATTAATGATAGAATATCTATATCAATCTATATTATCTTCCTAGGAACAAATTTAATTAGTTAAAATTTTAAAAAATATAATATAATCCTAAGATTCATAAATATCGAATCGTCACGATCTTTCTAACTTGCCATCTCTACTGTCTCAACTTCTTCATACCAAATCTTTAGTGTGAGACATAGCAATTTGAACTCATAATTCAGATTTAATAAATTAATGAGTTAATTATACTATTATCTCGACAAGTGGTAACCACGTCAAATCTCCATCGAACAGCACTTCCTCACACCGCGTGATAGGATAGACGGCGATCTCAGCCGCGTTATAGAACTGACGGCGATCTCAGCCGTCGATTGACAGAAAGCGCCCGAAAAAATAAAAAAGAAACCGCCCCAGAGGAAGTAAAAGCCTTGTGACGCCTGACAACGGATCCCACTCTGCTAATTAATCTGGATCGTCCGTAGTTCCATAAAGAGATCCCGACCGTTAAAGGAATAGTACTCCTAGAAGTTTTTAGCGTGTTAGCAGGAGGTAGGAAGAAAAAGGATTATATAAGTAAATAAATAAATAAATAAATGTCCCCTCCGTCTCACCAATATCTCTTCTTCCCTGTCTCGTTTTATTTGGTATTGGGGGAGTGGACGAGGGAGGCCCATCGAATCCACTGGGGTTTCTTCGCCGATAAGGATCGGTGGTTGGGGCTTTGTTCTCGTCGAGTCCGGTGTGGTGAGACAGATCAATCCTTGCTGGATTTCTTTTTTTTTTTTCCGTTTTCCCTTTGCAATTTTTTTGTTGGGGTTTCGAGGAAATTGATGATAACATGCTCGTTTTCTGATGCTGATCTGTGGAATTAATTAGTCCGATATATTAGTGGAGCTGTTGTTAATATACGTAATTTGTTTATTATTTGTTGTTTTGGCTAAGATTTTTGTTCCTTCTTTCGTTTGACGGATTTCTATGTTGCATCAAGTTGCTTGCTTGTTGAATATGCGCAATAAGAAGGAAAAATGAGATCTCGGTACCTTATTTAATGAAATCATCCTTAACTGTGAATCTGATGGTTTGATACACAAGAAAGCCTCTTTCTAGGTGATGATGATTCTTTGTCTAAGAATCCTTACATATATGTTCTCCTATCTAAGAAATGATTGCAACAGACAAAGAAAGATCTGTATCAAAGTCATATTTGGGGTCATCTCTTTAGGGTTCTGATGGTAGGCTTTCTTTGGATGGTAAAGTTGATGGTTGATTATCCGTCTTTCTACTTTATCAGACTTACACGGAATAGATCTGTGGGGTACGTTGTGAATTTTAACGATTCACTTTGAGTGTTGCCTGATGTGGATCTTATGTTATTTTTCTGCACTGAAACATCATTCTGAACCATGTTGATAATTTGCATCAAGACAGGTGAAAGAGGGTCGTCTCATTAGTGATATAGGATGCGATTTCATATGGGGAGCATTTGTTTGCCTGCGTTTAGAAATGCCTAAAAGTAGCAATTGCAGGCAAATGCGACTAAGATAAAGGAGGATGCTGGTGCCCTGACAGGAAGGACTAGGAATTATGCAGGACTAAGGTAGAGGACTAGAGGGGCACAATGTGTGAGGAGGCCACGTGTGAGAGGATGATATCTAAGATTTTATTACATATAGTTCAGTCCTTAAGTGTGTCATACAGTATTTCAAATCATGCGCCCACTTTGCTGCATGTAGGGTTCTAGTTGTGTTGGCACAATACTACATTGGGTTTACTTGCAGACAATCAAATGCTTGCAAAATGAGCTCCTTGCTGCCAAAGCACTTGCAGGTAGCCCACTTACAGGCAAGAAAATGGCCCAAACAAGGCCTCATGTGTTATGAGTAATTTTAACAATGTGTTTGCTGATGCCTTTCAGTAGATCACAGTCATGCTAGATCCGACTTGATGTGTATTAAATTCAGCACAAGTTTTGGTCGAAATTGTATTGGCAGGAACCACATAAAATATTTTACTCAATTTCTGAAACCCAGTTGCTCATGGAGATTGAACTTTTTGGATTTATTAGATTGTTAATTTGAGTTGATAGAGTTCAAGTTGTCAAAGCTGTCGTGAAGTCAATGTTTTATATAGATCGTCTATCACATCCTAACATACTATATAAAAGAAACTGATGTGGTTGGTGTATTCTTCGTCATGTTTTGTTTTTAATTAACATTAAGTGTGGTTCACTTCTTTAGACCATGGTTCTATCTTTTTCGTTGATTGTCCCTGGTGGATTATGAACAATAATAACACACTAAACTAATTGTTCTAGATATCCCAATTTTTTGGACAATCTCTTTGATCTGTAGTAGCAACTAATAATATTTACATAGGCATCCTACTTTGCTTTTCTACATTTGTGGTATCATTTTTTTGTGGTAGTCAACTCTGGACATGTTCTGTTAAAGGAAAACTTTGAATGTGTTTTCTTTTCTTCTAGATGCTTGTATTTATCCAAGAAGATGTTTTGTTCTATGTTGTTTCAAAGATGGCTTTCTATGGTTCTAATGGTAACTGGAATGAGACTATGTAATTTTTATCTTTTCCTCTCTCATCTCAGCGTCCTTTGGATGCACGTGCTTTATTCTTGCATTATAACCTGGCCTTTTATTCAATATAGATAGACTTTTGAGGAGATTTTAAGTGTGTAAGGTGATTCTCTTTTTGTCATATAATTTGTTAATGAAGAAAATTTTGAACTACATACAATATGGGAATCCTGAATGTCACCATAACCAGTCCTGCAATTGATATTCTCCTCATAATTGGTGATCATAATTGGTTAGTCTGTTGGGAAAGAAACATCTTTTACACTTTTGATTCACTTTCACAGCATTTCCATATTGTCTATAATTTAAAATTTTCATTTACATAGAGAAAATTTTAATGGGTTTTATTACCTAGCAACAATTTTTTTGGATTATTATTAGCAAATATTCTCTTTATATTATTCTTCAATGTCAACTGATGTTATTGCCACTCATAATTTTCAGTTTTTGGAGTTAAGCTTCTTTGCAAAGCCAGTGAAACTCTGTTCTCTCTCTTTGAATCTCAAAAGCTAAGTGTTCATGTCTGATCTTGACGTCCATATTCCAACTGCATTTGGTATGCTCGCAAAAGACTGTTAGACTATGAATACAATTATGTTCTAGATTCATTTTTACACGTCAATTGTCATGTGTTATTGGGGTACTATATCTGCATCATTCCATCATGCTTGCACTTGTCTCTTTGAATGCAGATCCTTTTGCTGATGCAAATGCTGAGGACTCTGGTGCTGGCACAAAGGAGTATGTTCATATCCGCATCCAACAACGAAATGGCAGAAAGAGTCTGACAACTGTGCAGGGGCTAAAGAAAGAGTTTAGTTATAACAAGATCTTGAAGGACCTAAAAAAGGAATTCTGCTGTAATGGTACTGTGGTCCAGGACCCTGAATTGGGCCAGGTACTTAATATTCCCTTGAATTATTTTGCTTCTACTATGTTAGTGCAGTCTACATCGCTGCACCTTGTTTTGTTTTTTTTTTTCTTAGGAGCATTAGTTGTCTGCAGGTCATTCAACTCCAAGGTGATCAGCGTAAGAACGTCTCGAGTTTCCTGGTTCAGGTGTGTATACCCTCTGTGGTTATTTAGTTTCTGTACTGAATTTGTGCAACCATGTGAGGAACAGTGCAAACCTTTTCCAAAACTGTGTTAATTTCTCATACTCTTCATATCCAGGCGGGTATCATCAAGAAGGAGCATATCAAAATTCACGGGTTCTGAATAATTGCATATCATGCGTTAAGACTGGAGTTATATATATTGTTTCTGGCTGCTTGTAACATGTAACTTAAGGGGACACAGTGTTGCGACTCCTGGGTAGCTGGTCTTCTGATGGCTTATCTCAGTGACGTTTTCTGCGGTGAGAAGAACCGTTGCTTTGTGTTATGGTTTATGTTCATTTGTGTTGGTCCGGATTTTTGATCTCACCATGACTATTGTTCTTTTGGTCTATGCGTTACATTGCTGGTTAAAATGGGTGGCGGCCTATTGCATGATATGAACATCTCGTTTAGTACGATTTCTAGAGAAGTGTAGCGTGTGCAGGTCTGTATCTTCCCCTGTATGAATCAGAAATTTAGTGGAGCTTGCCGAGGGTTGGGGTTTATATAATGTCCGTGTTTAATGATTTCAAATTAGATTTGTAATTACCAACACATTATGTGAGCGATTGATGTTTAGATATCATCGTTGACACAAATTTAGCTAAAAATCTGGTTAATTATATATTATTTTTATAATTAATTATCTTTCATATTTTGGTCGTTATATTTTAAAAAATGGATATCTTTATAGATATGAAACTAAAATATCTAGGATCATTTATCCTAAGATTTTATTAATAAAAATATAAAAATAAAAAGATAATTTTAATATTTTAGTTAGTGATTGGTAGATTGTATCGGTAGTGTTGTTAGGGTCTGTGGGTGGTTATCGTGAATGAGGAGAGTGATAACGAGATGTGAGGGTTGTTTTATATCTACGTCGATGTTGATGCAATTATCGAGTGGCGAAAGTGTTGCTTGGCAATTGTATGGTCGTTCTTTCATTGCTCAACGACTATATTGACGATAGGTATGATGATGTAGCTAGCATCGAATTTCGAAACTCATTTTTTTACAATTGTTGGATATATTTGTCGGGAGCTCGATAATCGTTTGTTTGTCAGCCTTCTAGAGTTTTTCTTCTCAATTGACAATAACCACGATGAATATAACTCCAACAAGCCTCCAATCTTCCTTTTATCATGCCAGAATTAACGCAACATTGTGGAGAGCACTAGGAGCTCTAACAATCCCAACTTTAGGTTAAGTGATCTGTCCAATGAGTTGACGACAAGGCAACCACTATCTTCGTCGTAGACGTTGAGCAACACCCAAATTTGGGTTGAGTGATCTGCCCACTGCTGGTTACCGCTCGGCAACTATGTCAGCACCAATGTAGTTGGTGGGGGTTGTTGTGATGTTTACGACAAAGATGATGGTCGCCTCGTCATTGACCTATTTGGTGGATTGCTCGACCCGAAGGTAGTGTCATTGGAGTTCTTGTCGCTCCCCCTGTTGTTGCATTAGTTCTGGCATAAGCATGAAAAATGGGAGATGAGGGGCTCATCGGAGGAGTTCTATTTGTGGTGGTTGTTGTCGACTGGGAAGGGAAGCTAGAACATTGGCAGGTGAATAGTTGTTGAGCTCCTGATGAACAGATTTGGTGGCTGTAGAAAAATGTGGGTCTTGGCGATGCTGAGTATGTCGTCGTACCCATCATCAACACAGATGTAGAGTGGCCCTCACCTCCCGTTAGAACGTTAAAACTATCTTTCATTATTTTCGTGTTTCCGTTGGTAAAACTGATAACGTTTGGGTAAATGAACTTAGATATTTCATTTTCGTAATTATAGAGATGTCAATATAATTTTTTAAAATATAAAGATCGAAAAATTAAAAATATAATTAACCCTTAAAAATCACATAAACTATAATTCCTTAAAAATGAGATGTAAGAAAAATTTTAGTAAGAAAATTTTATATATCAAAGCCGTGATAATTACATGTAGTGTTCAGATCAGTAAAAGCCACTAGCAATAACGTTCAGAATAAATGATAAAATTATATCTTGATATGATGATATATCAAACATTTTGTACATTAATGGTTGAAGGTTCAAAATCTCATTCGACGTATTTACAGGTATTAACTTACATACCTAGTAAAGATTTTGATAATATATGATAAGGTTTCGAATTTGAATCTCATTTTTATTATTTATTTTAAAAAAAAGAAATAAAAAAATGATAAAATATCTGATCTCTTTATATTCTAATCACCAAAGGTAGAGGGTAAAAATCCAACACAATGCCCGTGGGGGGCCCTTATATTGATGCTCTTTCCTTGATGTGCGCCACGTCGACCTATCCGGAGTTCATCGACGGTCACATCTTCCCCATATCATACATATTCTGAAAGTCCGGTGAATGATGCCATACTCGTACCGGTTGAAGGGGGATAACGATAAGCCCGGTGACCTCAATACCACGTCAATCGGGTCGGGTTCCCGGTTCCTGAGGTGAAGAAGACACGTGCACGTATTGCACATCCGAGTTCTTAGATAAACATCGATCCTTCCTTCTTCTATGGATTGGACGTTTGCAGACTGGTGTCATGCGTCCCTAACTCTCTCTCTCTCCCCCCACCAACCAACCTTATCCTCTTCTCTCCGCCCATCCAAGCGCAACCGTTTTCTACGT
Organism: Musa itinerans; assembly: GCA_001649415.1. Taxonomy (NCBI): domain Eukaryota; kingdom Viridiplantae; phylum Streptophyta; class Magnoliopsida; order Zingiberales; family Musaceae; genus Musa; species Musa itinerans. The sequence continues at coordinate 156,585 of LVTN01000420.1, read as the reverse complement.
CACCATATGCCCAACTATCTCTGTACATATGATTATTATATATATATATATATAAACAATTATAAGTGTTCTAATAATAAATATTCACAGAAATATAGAGCTTTCTACTGTTTACCTACGTGTCTATCTATCCATCTAAGATATACGTTGTGTTTCAATTGCTGAGCCATACATCTCAAGGTTATTATCTAAATGTATATGAAATATATATACATTGGAGAAGGATTAAGGGTAAAAAAAAAAGAGAGAGAGAATAATGTGACGAACAATATATATTTATCATAAACATCTAGGTAATCAATCATCCGAAGAATCAGGTTTTTATTTCTCAAAAATAAGAAGATTTTATTTCTTTTCTTCAATTTAAAGGAGAAGTAAAGCTCTATATGCAAATTCTCTTTTCAAAGGTACCCCGACATTAATTCATTTCACTTATCTTTTTATTCTCGATCATTCATCCTTTTGGATAAAAACAAATATAAAAATTTCAAATAGCGAAGCAGCACTCCAACACGTCAGAAAACAAATGCCATGAGGAACTTCTCCAGTCTTCCTGCACGACTGGCCTACATTGATCTGCGACTCTGGGCGATAGCTACTACAAGCAGTCGACTGGACTCTGCATCATATCTTCAGAGCTATTGGATTAAACAATCAGCATCAAACATCTCCATTTTCATCGCAGCTATTGTTTGATGAAGATCCAATGACTACGGATGTTCTAAACGCTTCTTACACCCTCGGATTTCCTTGTCCATACTCATCCGTCGAGAGGAAGTTCCTGAGAAGCAACAGGAATCTGAAAGGTGTTTGCTTGCATGGGCTGGTCAGCTTCCAAGTGAGGAAGCTTTTGGGGTAAGGATGGAGGGTGTGGCAGCTGAACAAGACAATCTGAGACTATTTAAATAAGTTATCATCACCACAATATTTGGAAAATGCAAATAATTAAGTTGTCAACCTGCGTTCTCTCTTGATGGATAATCAAGGGAAGTTGCCATGGCAACCCACTTCTTACATCCTTTATAAAGGAGGAAGGGGAGCAGAACTTTGCATGCACTGGTTGCCGCTCCTGACAAATATCCATCTCTCAAGAATTCTCCCATGGCTTCATCCTTGTCAGTGCCTTCAATGGTCAGTTCTCATGCCTGCTTCAAAACCTCTTTCAGAATCTCTTTCCTTCCCATTTTTCTTTACATGCATCTATCTAGCAGAAGATATCTTCATCAAGCCTCTGTGCTCTTCTATATTTATTCTTTTGGGGTAAAACCAAAGAAAAAGAGCACTATAGACAAACCTTTATTACTTGACATGATGGAGGGAAAGAGACATAGGTATCTAATGAATCATTCAGAAGCAATAGGAAATCCGAGTGGATGATCATAATATGACGAGTCTCATTAGTTTAATGAGGAATGTAAGTTCATGTTTATTTGTTTTCTATCCTTCTTATGCATGCTATGAGAACCAGCCAGAAAAATTGGAGGTTTGTAGTTTTAACAATGAAAATGTGATATTTCCATCGAATACTCTACCACTCGATGCTTTGCTTTTCTGATGAGTTTATATATGCTGGATTTAGTCAAAACTATACTTATGAAATTGCTGCCTCATGTCTTCTTTTCTCATGGATACGATTTTAAGCTTGTGATTGTCATTAAAGGTGTCAAAATTTTGGTTCGGGATAAATGTAGTTAATTTTGTGGTTTTGCCCTTTGAAATCTCCACCCTCTGTTGAGTAGGCTAGAAAATAAGAAGTCAACCAAGAAACAATAATTCATCCTAAAATGATATTAATTGATCGGCAAATTCCAAAGATGCTGCTATATTTTGCCCAATTAAGGCCAAATGTTGTATTGCTTATAGTCTTGATAAGTATAATTAACATGAGTTTAACTACAGATAATGGCGGAAGAAGGCAGATTTGAAGCGGAAGTTGCCGAGGTGCAAGCATGGTGGAACACCGAGAGGTTCAAGCTTACCCGCCGCCCTTACACTGCTCGCGATGTCGTCTCCCTCCGTGGCACCCTCCGCCAAAGCTATGCCTCTAACGAGCTCGCAAAGAAACTCTGGCGCACTCTCAAGACCCACCAAGCCAATGGCACCGCCTCACGGACCTTCGGCGCTCTTGACCCAGTCCAAGTCACCATGATGGCCAAGTACCTCGACACCATCTACGTCTCCGGCTGGCAGTGCTCCTCCACCCACACTACCAGCAACGAGCCGGGCCCTGACCTTGCCGACTACCCTTACGACACCGTCCCGAACAAGGTCGAACACCTCTTCTTCGCGCAACAGTTCCATGACCGCAAGCAGCGAGAGGCTCGGATGAGCGTGAGCCGCGAGGAACGGGCACGCACCCCTTACGTCGACTACTTTAAGCCTATCATCGCCGACGGTGACACGGGCTTTGGCGGTGCCACCGCTACCGTGAAGCTCTGCAAGCTATTCGTCGAGCGGGGCGCGGCCGGAGTTCACATCGAAGACCAGTCATCGGTCACCAAGAAGTGTGGTCACATGGCCGGAAAAGTCCTTGTATCGGTCGGCGAACACATCAACCGGCTCGTGGCGGCGCGACTGCAGTTCGACATAATGGGCGTCGAAACCGTCTTAATCGCGAGAACTGATGCAGTTGCTGCCAATTTGATCCAAACCAACGTGGATTCCAGGGACCACCAGTTCATTCTTGGTTGCACCAACCCACATCTCAAAGGGAGGAGTTTGGCCGGTGCGTTAGCTGAAGCAATGGCAGTCGGAAAGAATGGCCCTGAGCTTCAGGCCATCGAGGACGAGTGGCTGTCGATGGCCAAACTAAAGACCTTCTCCGAGTGCGTCGAGGACGCAATCAACAGCCTCAACATCAGCGAAGACGAGAAGCGCCAAAGACTCGACGAATGGGCGAATCGCTCGGGTTATGATAAGTGCCTGTCCTATGAGCAAGGGAGGGACGTAGCTGAGAGGCTCGGCCTTGAGAACCTCTTCTGGGACTGGGACTTGCCCAGGACCAGAGACGGCTTCTACAGGTTCAAAGGCTCAGTCATGGCGGCGGTTGTCAGGGGCTGGGCTTTCGCACCCCACACCGACCTGATATGGATGGAGACGTCGAGCCCCGACTTGGTTGAATGCACCAGGTTCGCCGAGGGAGTGAAGTCGAAGCACCCGGAGATGATGCTGGCCTACAACCTCTCGCCGTCGTTCAACTGGGACGCATCGGGCATGGCCGATGAGCAGATGAGGGACTTCATTCCTCGGATCGCGAAGTTGGGCTTCTGCTGGCAGTTCATAACACTGGCCGGGTTCCATGCTGATGCACTGGTGGTGGATACCTTTGCCAGGGACTTCGCCAGGAGGGGGATGTTGGCCTATGTGGAGAGGATTCAGAGGCAGGAGAGGAACAACGGGGTGGACACTTTGGCTCACCAGAGATGGTCCGGTGCTAGTTACTATGACAAGGTGCTGAAGACCGTGCAGGGTGGGATCACGTCCACCGCAGCCATGGGCAAAGGCAAGTTGACCTCCCTTCTCCTACAGATGATCCTTTTAATTTCTGTCAGACAATACTTAACCATTTCTGGGCGACAAACTTTAATTGATCTATCGCTTGCAGGAGTCACCGAGGAACAATTCCAAGAAACATGGACTAAAAATGGAGTCTTGGGCATGTCTGATGCCAATGGCATTATGCTGGCCAAGTCTAGAATGTAGGACCAAGTTGCCGAAGCCATGAGAAGAACTTCCAGCATGGATCTAAAGGATTCCATGGTTCTGTTGCTTTGTTTCAGTGCATGTCCTAACCAGATTTGAATAAATTGTGTAATCACTAATAACTCAGTGGAGATTGGGCTTATTATTTTTTATGTTAAGCCTTAATTATCTGAATCCGGCCCTTTGTGATGCAGCCATGTTTAAGTTATGAAGCCTAACTATGTTGGTATATGATGAATAAAGCTGGACTAGAGCAGAGTATTGTTGTGCTCTTAGAACATTAGTTTATATTACTCATGCAAGTTCCTAATCACACGATGGATGTAGTCACACAGACTCTTCGAAAGCTGTAACGATTTCAAAGTCCCAACACATTTCCTAACATGCAGTGAACAGGAAATGAAAGGTTCGGATAAAAGGTCAGTATTATCCAAGAGCAATTGCTAGATGATCATCCACAACATCACACCACAAGGTTCGGCCTATTAGCTTAGGAACCTTGACTTGTGTTTCTACACTAACACTAACATTTGTGTTCCTATCATGATGATCGTTCCTTCGATGAACTGAGAACAAACTATTCCGAAACCTCAAATGTTTGCTGGTTCAGTTAGGCCTACAGAACCCAATGTGATATCACAGAAGAGGTACTATCAAAATCTTGGTATTTATCAGGATTCAAGATCAGAAATGAAAACAAAAGTTGGTCTCAGGATCTTCAAACCCAAATGCCAGAGATCTTCAAACCAAAAGTCTCAGACTCAGCATTCCACCAGAAGTGCCCGAGAAACCAAACCAAACGCCACTGGAGCTCACCACCGAGTTAAAGGTACACTGTGCTCCTCCTTTTTCCCTGGAGTGCACTTAGACTCATCAGGAAATACCAAACGCCCTTCTACCAACTTCATGCAATCTGGTCGGGCGAGGCTTCTTAAGCAGCAAGGAGGAATCTCTTTCATATGATCGAAAGGTGCAGCCTTTTTCTCTTTATCAAAGCCGTCGCCGACCATTACGTGTCGTCTTCTACTTTCCGTTGCTGGAAGGACTCCCGAGTGTGCGCACTTCCTACCATTGCCTGCCAGGATTCTTTGCGTAGAATTGCCGCAGCCAAGCAGAGGAAAGCAAAGCTGCCCCTCCCCCTTTTCCACTCAATCAATGGATGGTAGCTCCATTTATTAATCACGTACCCTGCTGCTATATTATCCATCACCCTTTGCTCTTCCGGCCATGCAAATGCTACCTCTTCGCACTGCAACTTCGACCACAGGTGGAGAGAGGATGGACAAGGATCAGGGGAAGAGGGAAATGGAAGAGCAGCTCGAGATGGTGACCAAGGCCTTTGTGGATCACTACTACAACCTCTTCGACACCAACCGTGCCGCGATTGCATGCCTCTACGGCCAGACCTCCATGCTCTCCTTCGAGGGGCAGAAGATCCTGGGCGCCGACGAGATCGGTCGGAAGCTCTCGCAGTTGCCGTTCGAGCAGTGCAACCACTCCATCTCCACCGTCGACTGCCAGCCGTCGCCGTTCGTCGGCGGCATCCTCGTCTTTGTGACTGGTAACCTCCAGCTCGCCGGAGAGGAGCACCAGCTCAGGTTCAGCCAGGTATATAGCGATCACCACAACCTAAGCAGTAACATGAGAATAATGATACTCAAGTCTTCGTTTGGGTGCAGATGTTCCAGCTGATCCCGACACAGCAGGCGAGCTTCTTCGTGCAGAATGACATATTTCGCCTCAACTATTGTTGATTGAAACGGGGCTTCTGTAGTCTCCAGAAGTCAAGACTGCCATGTCATGAACAGAAGGGAGGTGCCTGGTTTTAGATGTCCTCTCTTCTATGGTGTTTTTGTAGAATTGAATTCCACTTGATGTGGATTCAAAGATTTATTCCAATAAGTAAACTTTGCTTGTGTTCGGTTGAAAGGCATTTTTTTTCTTCATGAACAAATTACATATAGCTGCTTAAACTGCACTATGGAGATCAGAAGAGAGAATAAAACAGCAAGGCACTGACCCTCTCTTCCTATAGAACTGAAGCTGAACTCTCCAATCATTTAAGCTTTGATCAATTTCAATCAATCTGATTCTGGACACTCCTCTTAGATTCTTATGTTTGCAGCAATCTAAAGAGTCCAATGAACTGCTTTTCACCTCTGCCGACCCTGCAGATTTGGTTTCGGAAAATTTCTTCAAAGAACAGGCTAAAACCTCACTAAATTCAATCCCTTAATGCTGCACCAAAACCCCCACATTGATCTCACTCTCGCTTCCTGTGAGTCCGGGCTTGATCTTGCAGGAAGTAGAAAGCTGATCCTACCATCTTCTCTCCAATATCTTTCATGCTTGTTCCTTTATGATGAAGGCAAGCATACGTTGATGTTATCTGAACACTGAACCTATAGGAATGAAGCTGAAGTCTCTCTCCGATATATAAGCAAAAAGATTCATTTAATCACTTTGAAGCAATAAAATACAAACCACAGAAAAAGGAAGCTTGATCACAGCAAAGGTTGTCATTGTCGGAAAAAAAGAAAAAACCAAAGATATAGTTAAGCATATACTGCCATTATACTGAATGACAATGGTATCCAAGGGCTGAGCACCATTTTCATCTTAAAAATATGGATGAAACCAATCATTATTGTATAACATTCTTTTGGCACACTTTTAGTGAATATGCTGACATTCTTGTAAGAAACAAAATAGCTAAGCAACTTAAGTTACTTAGTAGCTTTCCAGGTGCAAACTTCCTCGAACCAATACAGCCAACTGTTTCCCTGGTTGGCTTCCAACTGTTTCACTTGTGGGATTGAGGGTAGTCACACGATCAACTCTTTCAAAATGCATATTGTTATGTCCCAAACCATGCAATGGATATTGAGAAGGGTGGTAACACAACTGTTCAAGATTGCTGTAACATTTAACTGTAAAGACCAAGGAAATTACATTAGAACACCCCAAGATATCTAAATGTAAATTAATAGACATCAAAGTAAACATTACGATCACCTTAGCAAGTTCTTAAATCTACCACTTGATTCTTCTTAGATCTAGATTGTGTAGTGACATCTGTTGGAGCCTCAACTTGCATTTTCAGAAGACTGAACTCTAGAGCCAATATAGGCTTTGATAGTAAAACTGCAATGCTTCGTTCTCTCTCTTCATTTTCAGTTGTTAATCTGTCATCAAAGTTGATCTTTTTCACTTCAGTGACATTAGGAAATTCGTTGAGCTGAGTAGTCCTTGGCCTTGATATCTTTGCAGCCTCCACTGCTCTTACCCTGCATACACCATCTCATTGTCAAAATCATAAAACTGAGTAATCAGACACCCTCAACAGGGTGTGCTGGTCAGGACATGGCTTGAGAAGCTAGTTTTGAAACCAAAATGTTCATTCTTTGAGACGAGGCAATTAAATGTGCCTTAATTTAGACTTGTCTAAATTTGACATCATGATCGTCTGGGAATGCAGCACCAAGTTTTGAATTTCAGACAGAAAATATTGTTTTTATGCTCAATGAAACCATCTTGATTAGGGTCCTTCAATGTGTGGCCACATATGATAGGAAAAGGTATCAATGATGAAGATGATGAGTTACCAAGCATATGCCTTTTAAGATATGAATTATAAGCAGCTAAAAAAAGCTTAAAATTAATTTGAAACATGACCTGTAATTGTAAATTTGACATTCTATTAATCAGTACAACAAAGTCATTAAATCAGATTTCTTGTAGGGTTAGGTTTACTAGGTTAAACAGATATGACAAAAATTGTATGCAACTACAATTTGCCTATAGGAGAATGGACTCCTATCGTGTTTATAATCTTAGGCGTCCAATCTAGTTTAGGAAACATGAATGTTTTCTGAATGTTCTATGAGAAAGTTCCTAAAGGAGATTGACGGTTGAAAGAACAACCATATTATTATTTGGCAACAGCTGAATTGACTACTTTTATGTAAAGTAAGCAGGTAGCGAACAGAGAATTATCATTGCAATTTGGAAGAAAAAAAAGATACAGAAAATGTTTTGTGCTTGTCAGCCTAGAGAAAATAAGATTCTGTAACTGGCACATACCTGCAGTCAATTTGGCAGGAATACTTAAGAAGACGAGGATTGTATATAGTCTGGCCACTGATTCCACAGGTGACAAGTTATTACAGTCAGAAAATGGTTAAAATCTAAATTTCATATGTATAGGAAACAAACCTAAAGCTTGGAAGTGAAATCCTAATCTGAGGACCCATCCGATTGTCACCTGCTTTAAATTTTGGCAAAGTAGTTATGGAATACATGGCAGATAATAGCAAATTGGAAATAAATAATCCAATAAACAAATGTTTAACAGATATTATTTTAAATGGAATTATACTACTATGTGATTAGTTAACAATGCATGGTAAAATTGGACTTTTTAATATGTTACAACAGAACAATTCTATATATCGGAGCATTCAAGGAACAAGAGCATCTACTGTCTACTCATATATACTAAGAACCAAACCACTGTATTTATCTTAAAAAATAGACAAACAATTAAGCCACTTTAAGCCAAACAAAGAACAACTAGTGAACTTGAAAAATCAACTATATTATATTTTGATACACATCAGTCATTTTCAGGTCCTGAATGCTAGATGATGGTTGTGGTCCCATGTGGTTAAGATTTTGTCAACGGGAAGATGTTATTAATAGATGATCACGGTGAGAGAGAGAGAGAGAAGACCAATAAAATCCTATCCTCCATATTGTAAGCCAGAAATGACAAACATCTAAATGTGTCCTTTTGCATGAGCATCAAACCATGAAAATATGGATTACAGAAAAGGACTTTATTTTTTTTTTTTCTAATTAACAAGGTCTTGAATATTAACTAAACCATCCAGATTGAACAATCATGATCTGCAGTTCCAATCCAGTATGCTCCTGATTTTTGGTATAGATCTGATTGGTACTTTGGATCAAAACACTTGACAATAATGTGTTATGGATTGACCAAAAACACTGTTGTGCCACTGATATCAACACAAATCCCATCAATGTTAGCAATCATGTATATCTGTTAATAAATTTTCACTGAAAAATGGGATCTCTGATTTGAACCAGCATAATGTTGAAACTTCTGAGACAACCAAAGCCACCTAGGTTCCCCCCCAAAAATAATGATACAAACTTCCAAAACCAAAAGATACTCTTGGGGTCAAAACTCGAAACTAGACCAATTCGAGAAAGCTTAGCTTCCAGAGACTACCAATGATTGTTAACTGAGGATGTTCTTATTTTTCTAGTTTAGACAAACTGCTGATTCTTGGACATTATTTTTGCATGCCATGAATGTTACATGCATAAATACTACCTTAAAAAGCAAATCTGAATCAACTCATTATTACATTGTTATGAGCACAGCCTGAAAGGCCTTTTACCTCATCAGAGTTGACATTAAGTAAAAGTTCTAAAATATTTTTGTGATGATTACGTCCACATCAAGTCAGGTACACTTCCATTCTATTAAGTTGAATATGAAAGTCTGAAATGTCAAAAGTGACATGGCCAGATCTGTAGAGTTTAAAGATTTGAGTGATTTTTAAGTACAATATATTGTTAACTCACCAGCAAAAGGTAAACTGATGTTACAAATGAATATCTGAGAAGAATCTTCCATCTCTAGTACTTGAATCTCACTCTGTTCTTTTGGCTTAGAGAGAATAGAACTTGTTCGGCACTTATATAATGGCTGTTCTGAAGCTGCTGTGTCTCTCTGTTTTGGACAATAAAAATGAGAATGAATTAAAAGTCTTGGACACTAAATAGTTACAAAATTATGAATATTTGAATTTTGAAAAAATCATAAACACTTACCAAACCGTTTCTTATGCAAGCAGAAAAACATTAAATAAAAATAAGGATAGAAAAAGAGGTGGAAAAGAAAATTTTATGGATCCTTCTTTCCTCATGGAGCTGGGAAAAAGTCTTATAGGTACTCTCAATTAACATAATCACTATTCACTACTATATCATGCATATATTTATTCATCAACCTTATTTTGGACCAATGGATCTCCCTACCTCAGTCTTAGCATCAGTGGGCTTCAAACCTTAACTAATTGTATTGAATTCATCCTGGTGAGTCTTGATGAACATAGCTTCCATCACCCAACATAAATCCATGTGGCGCTTGTCAGTAGAAGACCATATACAATTATATGGCAGTCAAAATCTTTTTGTTTCTGTCAAATCTGTTGACATTTCTCATTTCCTAACAGCACCTTCTACAAACCATTTTGTGACAATAGTGTCTATATCTTGACCTGCCATAGAGCAAAACTTCCAAAGCACCTGAGCATCTTATGTGAAAACCCAACAATGATAAATATAATACACTAAACAAGTCCCTCTCTAAAACCCTGATCAAACTTCTGTTAGGAGACAATAAAGCTCCAATAAGTATGTGATTACAAGTTTGCAGAGACCCTAACAGATATGGATGTGGCCAATGATCTAAAGCCATTCTGTGTGAAGATCCAACATGCAGTGATCCAACACAAGGTGAACAACCATCCATATACAATTTGATGTCCATACAGGTACTCCAACAAAAATTAGTAGTAGACAAAAGCAGAAGCATGAGCCCCAATCAAGGTTGATCGTATCATAGCATACCACTCGGTACGTGCCGTACATAGTGGTCCGACGACGGATCAGTACGAAGGATACATCAGTATGCCCTCATGTACTGTGTGTCGGTATGCTCGATACAGCTTGGTACATATCGTACCAACAGATGATCGGTATACCGGTATGGACCTGTAAGGCGAATCATGGTCCCAATAGTTAAATAATTAGGAGTTGCATCACTGATTAAAGTAAATTTTTCTGTATTTGAAAGTCCAATAGCTAATAGAATACCACCAACTTATAAACCTTACCATGTTAATAATTAGGTGTATGAATCCTATAGCTAATAGGATACCACCAACTTATAAACTTTACCATGTTAATAGACAAAAGCAGAAGTATGAGTCCCAATAGTTAATAATTAGGAGTTGCATCACTGATTAAACTAAATTCTTCTGTAATTGAAAGTCCTATAGCTAATAGGATACCACCAACTTATAAACCTTACCATGTTATAGTCTGCCGTCAAGAACTTAAACTTGCCTTGCCCGATTTGATTTTACACAATTATCTCCACCAGCTACAGATTTGGAGAACAGTGCAACACCAAAATCCACTCATTAAACGAATTAATTATCCAATAAGCTAACGTCCATCCTATCCCAATTATGTTAATTTGGTCAATCATATGATCAAACTTCAATATTACATGACTCCATTTACAATAGCAACTCAGATAGCACCATCCAAACATTGTTGCTTGTCTAAATGTAAGCCTAGGCAGGCAGGCACCACCCTGGACTAAAGGATCTTCAATATAGCATAACTTGAAGTATATTAAAATTCGTTAAGACTGTTTTTGTTAAAGCAGATTCTGCCCATATCAGTTTTAAAACTCTCGATTTCTGAAAAGAAAAAGGAGTAAAATATATAACTTTTTGAACGTGTGTGTGTGTGCGCGCATATATATGTATATGTATATACATATGTATATGTATATGTATACACATATATACACACACACACACACACACACACACACACATATATATATATATATATAGTAGGTGTATTCCCCAGCTTGCAGTACCTTGGAGAAAAAAGCAACTTGGCTTGGGAGACCTATTTCCTGCAAGAACATAAGTGATATCAACACATCAAAAACTTGAATAAGACAACATTGGTCTATCATACCTTCCTGCCATGCCTGCAAGCCTCGTGGCTATTCACAAGAACTCTAGAAGCCCACCTTAATGAAATCAGACCAAATATAAGAGACGTGTGATGGCAATTAACTTGCATACTTCATATCAAGAGAACCTGTCTGTGAATAAGCTTGCAACTATACCAAATAAAGAGAAAGCAATGAAAAATCATTACGCGCACGATGTAGGTGGGTTCCAGACAATGCCAGGAATCACGACGAGCTGCAGACAAAACAAATCTAGCAGATCAGTGAAGGTAAATTGTAGGAGCATAGATCTGCTAAATCAGTAGCCACGTCAGATTGAGACTGTTAAAATGGAAAACCTTGTTATACCATAATCTTATCCAATAATGCCCTTTAACAAGTCCTCCATAATCATGCTAACTAGAATATTCTTCTAGAAAAAGTTGTGTGCAAGGAATCATAAATGAAATTTTAAGTGAAACGAAGAGAACAAACCTCATCAAACTCTCCAGCCGGGCTGTCATCATAGTGAGCAAGAAACAGCCCACCTAAGGTATACCTATAGGACAAACATAGGAGTTTATTACAGCAAAAAGATTGCAAGTTTTACTGTTTGGACGAGATCAAGCAATTGTGTGAATAAGCAGAAAGAACCGTGTAACATAGGTCACACAGATTAGATGATACCCAAATGCTTCAACTAGCTTCAGCTCCTTTGGAATGAGAGCCCGAGCAATGTCTGCTTTAACAAGATGTAACTGGTACAATGCTCTAAATAGGAAAGTAGAGACCATTAAAGCCATTCAAAGACTTGCTTATCCATGGTGAACAATCAAACAAGCTCTTATAAAGAAATTAAAGTGAAAAGAGTGGCAAAAGTCTCACCTTCCTCTGAACAACCAGGGCGGCCCGAGGGCATAACCTGAAGGAGAAGAGGAGTTGGAAGTCGTTCCTGACTCTCCCATCGATGCCCAATCCAACTCCGGGTAGCTCAAACTTCAAACCAGGCGCCTGCTTAAAGCGCATTTGCAATTATAATTCAGCGATCTAGAAGATATGCATCAATACAAACATTAAAAAAAGAGATGGGGAGATGCATCATCAATCAATTTCAGGGGTTCCGACAGAGTGCAAATGACACTGAACCCTGACAAATAGGGCAAACTCTTAGCAAGAAAACCTTTGTCAACAATCTGAACCGAGAAGCTGAAACTAGTCATCAAGATTGGAATAACCCCTTACAGTTAAGCCAGACACAACAGAAAAGGCTTCAGTATGAGATTTACCCCTTTCAGAACAAACAAGACTCCACCATGGGAGGCAAAAGGAAGAGAAAACTAAGCACATGCATTTTGCAATCAGCCGCTTACAGAATAGGGAACTGCTCCCCTTGAGAGTGTGCCCAACTTTGTTTCAGTGGGGTATGCGTGCTTGAGGAGAAAAGGAAGAGAGAGAGACAAAAACACCATGGGAGGCAAAAGGAAGAGAAAACTAAGAACATGCATTTTGCAATCAGCCGCTAACAGAAAAGGGAACTGCTCACCTTGAGAGTGTGCCCAACTTTGTTTCAGTGGGGTATGCGTGCTTGAGGGAGAAAAGGAAGAGAGAAAGAGACAAAAAAGGAGGCTTCCAAGATAGGAACGAATGACGACTCCTTATATGGTTGACCAGAGCAGTGGTAATTCGTGGCTTTGGGTTCGTCAAGGTGCCGACTTGTTACTGGGCAGCCGACATCCATATCTTATTCTCCAATTCGGTTCTGCCCCTCTAAAGAAAACAAGGCTTCACGGTGGCCCTCCACGTGTCCACAAGGGCATCGTAATTGGATGCCATACCACAGCCGAACCCAACCCATAGTTTTACAACCATTTGGGCCGTTCTTGGACACGTCTTGGCCCATTTTCACTGACTGATATATATGATCTGATATATACTATGTAATCGATCATGATATTATTCTTTGATCAGGATTGTTCTGCTTTTGTTCTCGTATTAACCATGATTCAACTCCCCGTAATCTCCCCCGCAGATCACACACGGTTCTGCAAGTTGCTAACTCCCAATTGTGAAGACCGCCAATGCAAACCCCATCTCATTCATCCTCGTACAATGTACAATCTTCTTTTCCTTTCTTCTAAGTGTCTGTCACGCGAACTTCTGCAGACCCCGCCCCCGACAAGTTCTTTGTATTCCAGGCGAAGTTGGCTCACCTCGAATACAGCTTCTGCTGTGCGATAAAGAGCACCGTAGAAGCAACCTTTAGCGTCGGTCCTGTACTGTTGTGCACCACAATTACTCTCCTTTTGACACCCCAACAACCGTTGTTTGCACCGATAACGATTCACGAACTTCGAACCACCAAAGCCTTATCTTCCTAATACAGTCTCTCCCATCCATTCTCTTCGCTGCTGCAAACGGCTACAGGTGTTCTTCCACCATGCCGACGACCAAAACCAGATCTCGCATAGGGCCTCAGGTTTGCTGCTTCCTCATTATTCTGCTGCTCGTGACCCTCATCATCCTATACTTAACGGTCTTCAAGCCGAAGCAACCGGAAGTGCGCGGCACGGTGGTCGGCCTCCGGCAGATCGACTTCCAGCCCTTCCCCAACTTCATGCTGAACATTACGCTGGTTGTGGCCGTCACCATCGAGAATCCCAACTACGCGGGCTTCAAGTTCGAGAGCGGGACGACCTTGATCTTCTACCGCGGTGTCTTGGTCGGACAGGCGCCGGTGATGGAAGGGGAAGTCGGCGCGCGCTCGACGGAGACGCTCAGCGTGTACGTCGAACTCGAGGTGTCGACGATCACAGCCAACCCCAACTTCGTGCAAGACATCGCCTCGGGAATTCTGCCTCTTGAGTCGTCCACGAGCGTTCGGGGGAAGGTGACCATTCTGGGGGTCTTCAAACTCAATGCATCCGCTTTCACGTCGTGTGATATAGCCGTGGCCCTTCTTTCTCGCTACGCGAGCGCGACCTGCAATTCCAGAGTCAGCACTTGATCGCCGACCGTAGTATATGTACAATAGATTTCTCTTTTTGTTTTGTTTCCCGTATAAAGTTCGAATGTAATGGGTTCCCTGTAATCATTATTTCATTGGGTGTGGGGTTGGATTTGTTGACCTTGGTTGCACCCTGTCGAAAAGTTGAGTCTGATGACATCCTATGTATTGGATTATGCACATGGAATAGGAATCTTAATAACCTACTCAAGAAGAATCTCATCCTGTTTAGCCTGTGCTTTTCTTGCATTTCCAATCTGCAGTCACAATTGACGGATGTTTCTTCACCCAAAAAAGATGGACTGTTTAACAAGGCAAAGTTAAGAGGTCAGCATTATGTGTCATAGTCGCATTTTGAAACAGATTGCAGCTATGCACATCTAGCAGTCTGTCTGTTTACACCATATAGTCAGGGAGATATCTCTTCGGTACAAGCAAAATTATGAGGGAAGACTAGGCTGACTATTGCTTCATCAAGGAATGTGTATATCAGCAAAATTTTGAGTACTTTGAATCACCAAAATTTCACCATTCCCCATCAAAAATGTTTGCCTAATTCAACCTTCTTCACAAGTCGCAAGGTGTTGTGTAGGATGGAATCCAATATCCCAGCAACCTGAAACACACAATTAACAGTTCACAGAAGTCTTGTTCTGATCAATAGAAGGCAAAAGCATCAGCGAAGCAGACTGGGAAGCATACCGTGAAAATGCCTCCAATGATTGCACAAATATTGGTGACAAAGTGGGACAAGGGTTTTGGAACTTCAGTTACCAAGACCTGGAATTTATATCGGTATGTCAAGCAGCCAAATCTAAGTTTTGCTCAAATTGATTCAAGTAACAGATGCCAACCTGCATAGGAGATGGTTCATAATGAAATTTAGCAACAGGAATGTGTAGACTGTCCACCAAACTACTGTGGGCCGTGTACTCATACTCCTCAAGTAATTTGAGTTCCTGAGAAGACCTTCTTGACACTACCTCAGACTTTACCACTTGAAGATAATGCTCAATCTGCAAATTTATATGAAAGGCATAAATAGATTTTCTCTAGTAGTCAGAAAGCTATCCAGCATCCCTAGGTAAACTATAAAGATCTATTTGCTTTAATTTTAACAAGTGAAAGTTGCATCAAAAGCTACCAGCACACTTTCTTATTATTATTATTATTATCATCATCATCATCATCATCATCATCATCATCTCTTCTTTTCATTTCCATTTTGGACAAGCCATAAGGGTCCAACTATTATAATATGTCATATGTTAAACAGAACAGTTAGTTCTTTGTAAGGAGGATTCAAGATGACTTAAAATGGCACATTTATAGCCTGTCTCCTTTCTCCATTGAATTTCTTAATTACTAAAGTACACTAAGCGGCTTCCATTAGGGGTCAACAATGTTTAACTATTATGGGTAACATTAGTGAAAAGATGCAATTACAGATAATATCACTTCTCAATTAATACATCACAATTTGGATTTGCATCCACTAAATGCCAAATAAGATGTCTAGAAATGAGGATGATGGAGATTGGAGAGTCCTAAAAAACAAAACTATATACGCAACAGAAGAGGTATTGAAACTTACAGTAACATTTGCGTTAACATGATCGCGATTAGTAATATATGAGTGGCCCATCAATCGATCATGACTTCCACCAAGATATGGCGTCAGTCTCTTCAATTCAGACAGCATCCTCATCGAGAGCTTTTTACCAAATGAAAATTGTGAAACAACATGCGAGACATTTATCTGAGATGGATCGAATGAGTGTGCTCCAGAGTGAGCTGAGATAACAAGATTACCAGGAACCTGAATAATTAGCAAAGTCAAAGAATGTCACGACCTTATTTTTATCATATAAAAGAAAACACACCAAACATGAAAACTAAAATATTAAAATATATTCAAAAACCAAGTTCTTTTATATATTTGCACCGCAAAAAGATAACATATATGCACAAATAAAAATGGTCAAAAAGCTCAATTTCATCATGATCATGATTTTCTTGAACATATGAAACACACACAGAAATCCTTCGGAAGTAACCCAGATTAGCTGAAAATAAAATTGGGTCCAACACTGCTTAAAAATTATCCATTTTTAAAGCAAAGATGTGAAGAATAATATTTCAACTGTACACTGTCCCATATGAGTAAAGAAAGAAGGTTGTTTACCTTCTTAACACGTACAAAACCTTCTATTCTACATCCACTGGTCAATGGTGCGGGACGCTTTGCTGTATCAACAGATTTATTAGATTTATCTTCCAATGCCAGCTTATGAGACTCTCTTGGAACAGGAGCAACCAGAGTTTCCATTGCCTGAAATTGCCATCTCCCACAATCAGTTCATCTAGAATTAGTTCAAAGAATGAGATCAAAGGACAATCCTTAATTTTGTAAACACATAAGAAATTAATTTGAACTAATATCATCAACAATTGATTAATTCAACAAAAGCAATAAGCATACCGCTACTAAACTTTCAGTGTCACGCTCTCCATAATAAGATTCATGTTCATGGTGTCCATGGTTGTCCCTGCATTATTTGACAATTTAATAGCAAGTATTTAAATTGAATCATATAAAAAAAGAAGTGATTCTAAATTTCCCATAGAATTTTTGTGGATTTTAAAGAGGGATAAGAAGTTTCATCAACAAAAATTAACTTTTAGCTTGTTATAACTGCAGTATATATATCAAGAACATAGGCATGAAGTGCTTAATGGTTAGCTGTGATAACATCAATTTATTACACTGACAGTTATGCAATCTTTATTTGTCGCACTGTGTAATTTATGAGATAACATGAATTCATATAAACTGAGTTCATAGAATGTGTAATTATTCGTATACATAAAAATGATCATGTAGGTTGACAGCAGCAACAGAGTAAAACAAAATATTGTATTTTTTCATCATTGTTAGTAACAAAATAACACAAGCACTTACACATTTTTGAAGCAACATAAGAGAATTTCAAGATTTCCAATCCAGTGAGAAAGATGTATGCCTTAAATAAATCAATGAACAATGACAATGTGAAGAAAACAAAATTCATCTATCTTTCTTGCCCCGTTTCTCTTATTTCTTTCACCAAATCCATCCTCCACCAGAATTTCACCACAGCAGCACTATTCCAGTTTCTAGTAAAGCTAAATCTGTAAGATGGTTACAGATGCTAGCATTGATTAAAGACTTCCAAGAACATTTCGCATTAAGCATTCTTAAAAAGTCAGTAAAAGGACTGAAGATGACAAAAGTCTTTGCAGAGATCAAGAACACGAAATCCTCATGAAAGAAAAATTAGATTATGAAAATTAATCAACATTAGCAGATGAAGACTCTTTTGCTAGCAGAGTCTAAATAAGAGAAGAGCAGTGTTGAGGAAGACGGCAATGATACAGATATATAAATTGAGTTGTTACCATAGATGTCGCTATCCAACCCAATGGAAAATTTGACCCAATAGTTTGATAAGGAAGATAACCACCGGTCAAGGTAATGACAGTCGATCCATCTAGTCCTATGTATTATCGATTAAATCATCCACCCACTTCTAATCTGAAACTACTTTGTGTGTCATGATCTCCATTTAAAAGGCTTTGACATTCTCAACAAGGTACAAAGCTCAATGGAAAGCTCAGAATAATACCTATCCCCTAGACCAATTTGTAGGTATTTCATTCATAGTTAGGCCTTCTCGCCATAATACCGTGTTATCTCCAATACCAATTGTCATGACCCATCCGATGGGAAACTAACACAATAACTTGATCAGCGTAAAAATGTTGACCAAAATAAAGATAATAGTCAGCAATGCTTAAGCCCAAATTATCAATAATAGGTTCGCTAGCCTTATATGTTATCATCATAATCATTCTCCCACTTCCGATGTGGGATTATTTGAGGTGTCACAATGAAGGAATCTGATACATATGTAGATGTTCCTCATCAGTCTGGTTGATCAAGTTTCTTAAATTGAACTATGTGTACATACTATCCTCAAGCCATCCAAAAAGGTGTTCTCAGATCCCTCTTCATTGCCTTATATGTTGCAAATCATTGTTACGATCTACAAGTCAAGTCACATTTTATTACCAGAAGCCATCATTTGAATAAGTCAATCGACATTTAAGCCATCTTGGAAAATTCCTACCTAACTTCCCACTGAAAGATCTTAAAGCTACAATTGATTATTTAAAACCCTTTTTTCATCTACTAGCAGATCTCAAGATGTGCTTGGGGATTGATCGAGCGAATTACTGCAAGATAGTTGCGCATAGTTAAGTATAAGCAATTTTGCCAAAAGAAAAGTTTCTTAATTTAATGTATTATAGAGCTATTTCAGTAAAGAGTCTTCGAGCTTGCTCTAGAATACTTCAGTTAGTAGTTTGAGGCAAGTTCTAGCTCCTTATATCAATCTAAATTTCTATGACTAAGCCCTTAAATATAATTTTAAGATGGAATCAAACTGTTCTAATACGATAAATGAATAGTTCTTTGGATGAGAATTTCTTAAGAGTATTAGTTAAAGTAGACTCCAAGATGAGCTGTAAGGAATAGTATGAACAGTGATTTTGGAGGAAAAAAATGAAATTTAAAATAAATTTTCATGTGTTTGAGAATTTCTAGGCCTCTGGCCTGCTAATCTTTTCTTCCTGATTCCTCTTTCAGCTATATCTTTCTCTTCTTTACATCTTCCTCCTCCACCTCCTTTTTTCCAAGGAATCATATTCCTATTATCTATTTCTCCCAATTTTTAATGCACCTGCAGTATTATTCCTTTTTTAAAACCAAACAAGTCATAGCTTGATTGGGTTTTCTCCAACAATAACTCCATAAGGAATTTTGATTTCCTTTCCACATTACATTTCAGGGATATAAGTTGCTACAATTAAAAAATAAACAAGTTATCTAATTTCAAAAAGAATCAAGAAAACATTATTTTTTTATAGTCTCATTAATGTTGAAAATAAAAATGCTCTAAATATGAGGTCTTCACAAATCACAATGGGAAAAATCAGTAGAGTATCCATGTGAAATCATTGATTGCTTCCTAAAATCCTTCATCAAAACTGTGATTGCAAAGCAGCAGAGCAGCCCTGCTAAATCAAATCAAGACAATAAAGCTATAGAAAAACTGACAGTAATGTTATTATAGAGGTCATAACTCATAACCACATTAAGAAGATTCTTGCACACTTAAATGGTCTTACCTGATGATATAAAAAGAATAAAGGAAATGTTAACAATGAAGAAAATATTCCAACATAAAAATATAAACATTGATTTTTCCAGATGACAAGACAGCTTAATTAAGATCCTTTTCTGGAGGAACCCTTCCATGTATGACTTTCCTTGTCATTAATTAATGCAAGAAACCTAGTGATCTTGCAAAAATAAATCAGTTACTAACACTAATATCTTAGTATAGATCAGAAATTACCCTAGAAGGGCATTACTGTTGAGACATCCACTTGTTGCATAATTGATAGGTCTTGACTTTGAGTCCATATATGAGTTGTTAATGGATATTTCTTTTTTGAAAAAAAGAAGGGCATCTGACTGAAACATCAAAATGTACTCTAGTTTTTACATATTTTTCACTTTCATGATGCACTATCTTCTATACAACCCAAAGTGTCATTATAATTTCAATTATAAGTGAGCCTCCATCAAGGACTCTGACATCCACACCCACGAATCTTGTTGAACATGTATCCAAATGTCCATGAGGCAGACACCTATGAAACTCTCAAATAATATATTCCAACAACAAATGATACAACAACATGATAAGTATATATCTTTTTAAGAACTTGAAATAATACAACAACATGATAAGCCTCCTTCTAAGTGTTGTTGCTTGTATGAACTCAACTTTTTAAATATCACATTCTCATAACATTGTACTCATCATATGAAATATTTTAACTATTCTTTTCATACATTGATCCATATGGGGGTTCGAACTCAACGATCCGTTGATCCGATACCACCTCTTGGATGGAAGTTTTGACGAAGGAGAGAACTATCGCTAAAAGATCAAGTGTAAAACCAAAAGAAAACAACCTCTATCGCTTGTAAAGCTAAAGTGCTAACTACAACGCTTAAAGCAACAAAATAAAAGTGCAAATAGAGACTAATAGGTGCATAAGAACGCAAGTTATCTTTGGACAGCACCTGAATGCTCTTGACAGATTACGGATCGTTGCTGGTTTCGGTCTCCTCTCTTGCTACTAAAACCTGCTCTTGAGGTTTGGCTAGCGAACAGCAAGTCTTGGGACTTCTTTCAGCAGTTGGACAAAGCTTCCATGAAGAACTTTGGCTGCTGAAACTCGAGGAAGAAGGGATTACAGCTGGAGGGCAAAACCCTTTTTTGAACTCTTGTTCTTTTGACTCTCTGCACCAGCTAGAAGGCTAGGGTGGACTATGGGACTTCTTGGTTGCCTTTGGGTGCTTTTGTTCTTCTTTTTGTTGCTACCAAAAGCCTCTTTGGAAGATATTAAGGCTGGCAACAAATCGAGAAAATTTGAGAAAAGATCTCTGCAGCAAGGTGGCCATAGGCAGGAAGAAGAGTTGCTGATCTTGCAAACCCCTTCCTCTCTCTCTCCTCTCCTCTCAGCCTAGGGCCAGTTGGCTTCTCAAGAGGGGGTACAACTTGGATACTTCAAGGGGGGCTGTAACCCCTTAGACTTATAGGATTGAGGGCGTCCAAAGTCCAATACTGATTAGGACCTCTTATCAGTTCCCTGCAATCACAAGAGTTTTCTGTTGGAGGGTGCGCTAGTTGGCTAGGTGTTACCCTAATCCTAGTCCTACTAGGATTGGGATTGAGATGACTTGGGGATGCTCTAGATGGGTCTCTCCTCCCTTTTTTATAGCTGAGGTAGGGATGAAGTCCTAGCTACGTTAGGACTTGGAGAGTCCTAATGCATTTAAGACTTGGAGCTTACTTGAATATGGTCTTTAAGCTCGAGATTGGGCTTGGTTTAGTTTGACCAAGATCGAATTATAGTCCAACTGGAATTCCAATTGGGTCAATTGGAGTTCGGCTCAAACTGTGCTAGATCATCCTGATCATACATGTTCCTATATATCATATCATTTTTTTAATTATTCTTTTCCTACATGTCACTAAATCTATATTTTGTCTCGCAGCCATTTAGGCCACTTGGATGTGCATCTTGTGTCTAGTCCATGCAATACTTAATATTATAAAGAAACCAGATAATGCATATTCCTACTAGAAAAGGGAAAACAATTAATATGGAAAAGCTCAAGTCAGTAAAATAAACATAACAAAGATTTCACAAAGATAAATAGAACTTACTTGGAACTCTTTCACTATAGATTAAATAATCCCAACTCTTTCACTATAGATTAAATAATCCCAACCCCACCCCCACCCCCTATTTTTCAAAAAAATAAATCTCCAGTATTTTCAGGTGATACTGTCTGAGAATGCAACTGACGTGGAATGAACAGCAATCTATCTGGAACATTAATTACTTCAACTTTAATTACTGTGAGACACTCATTAGCAAGCTTTTGAAGATAAGTCGCTTAAACATCATGATAAGCTCCATTTAGTTACGTACTGTCACTTGGATATAGAGGAAAAGAAAGGTTAATTTAACATATCAAGTGCCATCATGGATGTAACACAGTTTGTTAAGCATTGTACTTACTTAACATCACTTCCTTTCCTGAAAATCCGAATAGATGGGTAACCTTGAATATGATGCCTGCAAAGTTTTTCAAGTTGCGTCATATTCTACCTTCAAAGAGCAGTGACAAAAGATACAAGATGTCAAGATTAATTGATTGAGTAGTACTTCATGTATAAGAATCAGAAGGTGAAGTTCTTTACATAAGTTCTCAGAAAAGGAGGTATGGCTAAGATAAATAAAATTAAAATATATGCATAGTTGTTCTGCTTATGATTTCTCATATTTCATAGTTGATTCATCTTCTCTTGCTTGTCTTCTCATTCATCTTCCTTCTTCCAATCATTTCTTCTTATTTTCCAAGTTCTTAGTTGAGGCACAACAAACTATAAAGGAAATAAAATTAGATTCCAATGCTAGTATCATACTAACCAAGGTTCGTTGTACCACTGTGTGCCACTCGGTATGAGCAATACATACTGGTCCAATAGGAGATTGATATGGGTGGTACATACCAATCTGTCGGTATATCGGTATGTACCATACCAACGATCGATCGGTACACCAGTACAGACCGGTAAGGTGAACCATAATATAAACTACAAAGCACTTTGCATAAAACCAATACAGAAGTAGATCTAATAAAGTTCTCAAAAAGAGAAAATATTGAAGAAAAACAACACACAACGTCATACATAAAACTTGTCTTTCAATTCAAGTTATCCACCTTACAATTCAGCCCTAGAAAATCTTCAAGGTGATCCAGAAGTTTCCTTCAAACTTTGTCATTTCTGATCTAGCAGCAATGACAATGCTAAATGTTAATATGTAGCTTAGGGCTACACTATGCCTAGTTTAAAGATCAAGAAATAATCTTCTTAAATTAAATAGTCCATGAACTAATAAGATCTTTAATAGAATAAAGCCATACAGGAATTTCTATTTATTGTAAGAGCTGTCAACCAAAGCTACTTGGATTTCCAGAATATCATAGTTATGAAAGTTTTGGAATAAATTACATAAAGTTTCTAACCTTTGCTAAACTAAAATATTAAATAATTGGATAGTCTCCAATTCTTCATTACCCCATACAATTAGTAGAATAGTACCAAAGATCACTTATAACCTGAAATTTTAATTAACATGATAATTTCAAGGAATGGCAAACCTAACATGAAAAGTACCTTCTGCACAATTCTGCTTCTTGAGTACAATCAACTTTTCCCAACAAAATCCGTCCATCCATTTCAGGATCATATCTGAAAGTATAAAAGTTAAAGTGAAAAATGAATATTTATCTCAAAAATAGAGCATAAAATAAGCAAGATGGGAACAAGAAAGAACTAAAAGCAACACCTTTCTTTGATTATTTTAGCTGCCCTCTCCCATGATGGTTTCTGAGACAAATGATCAAACACAAAGAGAAAACTGAAAATAAATACAGACCTTTCAAACCATTCATTGAAAGAACATGGCATCATATATAATGTCTACTCAGGAAAGGTTTAAAATGTGAAATACAGATATTGCATAATCAAGGAAATGAACAACTGATGCAAAGGCTTCAAAAATTTTAAATGTGGCCACAGGAGAAGCATAAGGATGGCTGATCAGATACTGCTAATGTGTAGGCTGTAACTATCCTTTAAAAAGAGGGACTATTCATGCTTGCTTAACTAATATGGACTAGCTTGAATCTTTATTAAATAAAATGAGCCCTGAACATGGACATGACATGCAATGAAATGGAATGAAGCATTTGTTACTTCTTGTGAGATGGAATACTCAAATCCTAGGTAATAAATGGTATAAATGTGGACAAATGGATTTAACTATTTATTTAATATGATATGAAATGTCAAGATGCCAGCTTATTATTATTTCCTGAAATAAATACTTAAAATTTTTAATACAAATTACTACAATTTGATCAACTAGAATTTGTTCTTTAATCAGCTAGAGCATGTTACCTTGTTAATTTAAGTGTTTTACTGTGACAAGTTGTATAACTCACTCCTACAAAACTTTTCTAAGAAAACCAAAAGTCTCACTATCTTTCACAACAGCACCTTCTTGAACAATGGAGAAACTAGGTTTACTTTTACTATTTTCCATTGCAGTAGTAGTTGATTGTCGTCAGAAACATCAAAGCAAATGCAATAGTAACATTATGAATGCCTCTAAAGTTATTCTAAGATGCATACTTCACGTTCAATCTACTCATAAAAAGGGTTTCAAATAACAGTCAGGACGGTGTAAACCTGTATGATAGTTACCAGTTTGACCATGAACACGTACAACACCATATAGCTTGGTCTCAGTAATTGTTGTTCTTTTAAGTTATATTGGATGTTACGGATCAGTATTACACATGGTAATATTGGTACTCCACCATACCAATAGCTTACAAGAAGCCAACATAATTGAGATCTGACTGATATTTTAACACCAAGTTTATAACTATAGTAGAAATGGCAAGTACAAAATTTGACTCAAGGATCAAAGTTCTATAACATGGTCTGTTGGCTAACATCCAAGTTAGTAAGTGCCAACGGCACACAACATCATGTTGACATGGGTGCTAGTAGAAACTAGGTGGGGAATGGCTTAAATCAATTGGTTTACAATTACAAAAAAGTGTTTATCTTTGTGGACAAGTCCAACTGCTGTATCATTTCTGACAAATGTAATATATCCAACATTCGATGGCATTTTTAGCATGGCCTAGTAAAGATTGTGGCATCATCCATTCCAAAATATAAAAAAGTTTGCTTTTTGAGGCCAATCATGAAAGATAACAAGTGCAACACCTAATGATTTGAATCAATTTATTTCAGACAAATAATAAGGTGAAAGCCCTTGAACAAAGATAAGCTATAGAGCTCTAAAGCTCGAACACTTCAAAACCCTTTGTGGTTTCCTTGTCTTTCAAGACATCCTAGAGATGTCAGATATTCCAAAGGATATCATCATATTAAGACATGTATGATCAGATATTAATAAGACATATCTACTTTGTTCTTTTAACATAATGGCCAAAAATATTTTCTTAATATTTGCATAATCCATACAAGTATACAACATATACTTTCATATATATAATATTGAGAACATACATAAAATACATATTGCTGATTACTATGTTATTCATGTACCATGTCTTAATTTTTTAACATTAACGATGTTTCGAGGGTCTGTACTATGTTGTGTCTATGTCAAAATTCATAATACATACCTATCGATGCAAACGAAAAGAAACAAGACCTCATCATGTACTGAAAGGTCTGAAATGGGTTAGATGGGAAAGCTTCACAATAACTCCCTTGTTAAAATGATATGTGCTGCACATATAGCCTGGAACAGCATGAATCTTTCTGTGATCCTTTTTTTGGTTTTTGCCCAATAGCAGAGTGTATTTATTAATTACAAGACTAACACCCATCCCACTGATGACTTGAAGGTGAATATTTCTCTGTGCTCCTTTATAGAGTGACCACTTAAGTAAACGTGGCATCAGCTTTGTGGGAGAGGACAGCAATACGTTATCTGATAAAATGCAGATGTAGCATTTATTAAGGACTAGATCATATATATGTCCAAGATATGAACCCTCTATTACATAATGGTACCGAAATGACGAATGCTTTCAAAATCTGGTTGCATATATCCTTCGGTACAAACAAAAGCAACTTACATAAGTAGAATTTACAAGAGGCATACTACCAAGTATCAACTAACAACCTTGTAGTGAGGCAAGAAAACTACCCTTTTTGTTTTGCAGAAAAAGGAACTATTTTTTGCGGAAAAAGGAACTAAGAAAACTACCCCTTAAAACAGCCAAAAACAGCTTGAGATCCTAGGATTAGAAAGTCTCAAGAATAATATGACATTTTCCAGTCCAGACTTTGGTGTAAAGAGCTAGCTTAATCAGAAGGAGATAAGTTCTGAGATGGCTTCAAACAAAGTCCAGGAGTTCATAATCTCCATGCATCTTCCTAATCGTATAACTGAGGAATTGTCACTTTAATGAGGCAATGTCCTTAATATTATCATTATTTATCCCCAACTTACTATAGTATAAAAACACAAATCTGATATTTAACATCACAAAATCTGATGCAAGGCTAGACAAAGGCAGAATTACCAAGCGATTGCTCCAATAACACCAGGGTGCAAAAAAATTGACAACTAGGATTGAATACCTGCAAAAGAGATTTTGAGATAAGTGAATAAGGAGCTTGCTGCTATTATTAATCACGAGATGCTCATGCTCCTATCAGATCTAGACATAACATATGGTGCATTAATTATAAATATATATTAATAAAAAAGACTAAGCTTACGTACCATGTCTGAAAATCAAAGAAAATATCTTATTGAATAATCACAGCAAGTATGATGCTAAACAAACAAATTAAGAGATGCATGCAAAACTAACCAGTCTGAAAAACTGTACACTCGTAAGAGAGATTTATAGCTACTTTTACAGTCACCATGGATGACAGTAGATAGTTAAAGTTGAAACTATGTATGCTAAAACGTTGTACAGATGGAAATACCTTAAAAGTTAACTTCTAGGACCTATTTGCAAAAATCTCTTTCTTGGGTATCATACAGCTTTTGATGCTTGCATATGATGGAATCTAGGATCAAAAAATTCTTCCAATGCACTTCATTTAATCAAATTCTCTCATAGAAAATATGGCACTGGACATGGTAGAGTGGACTAATCAATTCAACAATAAAAATAACTAGGCAATGATATATAAAAATAGAAAAGTCATTTCCAAAGCTCCAAAAGCTTGCATTTCATATAATCATAGTACAAAAATTAGTGCTTGAAAACCAAGGATTGTTGTACCACCTGAAATGGTACAAACCAAGTGGTACACACGGGTCCAAGCATGGGCCAATACACAGACCACTCCCATTTCAGGCAGCTCGATCAAGTTTAGTAAAAATAATAAAAAAATAAAAAATAGTGATGGGGCTGTCCAACTTGGTGTTAAAAAAAATTAAATAGAAATTAGGGCTCGCGTTCTTCTTGCGTTCAACGTTGTCGTCGTTGCCGCTGCCACTATTTCGCGACATTGCTGCCAATGCCGTTGCCGCAACATTCCTTCTTCTTCTCAAGTATGCTCGCACCTCTTATCCTCCTCTTTTTCCTTCATCCTTCTCCTCCATTGCTTCTTCTTCCTCCATCCCTTCCTCTTCTTCATTCATTCTTCCTCCTTCTCCCTCTATTCCTCCACCACACATTCCTCTTCTCCCTCGTTTTTCTTCCTTTCCAAAACACCAGTACATACCAGTGTACTAACACATAGTACACCAATATGTATCAGTCCGACAAATCAGTGAAATGGGTCCGGTTACCGAAACAACGATCCTTGTTGAAAACTGATATCGTAGTCCTCATTCATATCCCTAATCTTATAACTAAAATATTTTGTCAGGTAATGAAGCAATGCCCTCAATATTATCATTATTTATGCCTGACTTAGAACAGGATAAAAGCACAGTCTGACATTTAACATCATATATCTGATGCAAGGCCAGACAAGACAGCATTACAAAACTTATTGATAGCATTAATTAAGACTAGATTGTTGGGAATGTAAATTTGACCACAAGAAGTGGGTTGGTTGGTGTTGGGAACAGCATTTGACAAAAACTAGGAGATGCATGTTTGATCAAGTGTTTGACAAAGTGGGTGTATAATGCATTTTTCCTGATGCAATAAAATAAAAGTAGAAGATGCCTGCAGCAAACCAGCAAAGAGACTAAAAATAAAATTAGAGAAAGGAGCACATGGAGCGATCATAAGACAAAAAAGAGATCAGACATTTCATTTCAATTACAAAATTACTGAAAAATATGATGGAGAAAAAACAACAAAAATCAACCAAATGAGTTTCCAGACAAAGAAAAGAGACTTTCTCTTTCGGCTTAAACTATATATCTATTTTTTCTAGAACCACTTCATAACATCTAAATCATGAAGTGAACAAGTAAAAAGAGAGATATGAGGCCGGGCAGTCCAAGAAAGAGAACTAATTGTTGCTCATATTCCATAACTCTGAAATCAAGCAAACTCTGAACCTAAAAGCAATTGTCAAATAGTAAAATTGCAAATGCAGCGCCTCTATCTGTAAGCAATAGTTACAAACGAGCCATTGCATAAAGGACAACAAAGCCATCAATGCGCCACATGATATCTGAAAGAATATGGTTTTAAAATTGAATACTTACTGATGTGCATATTTCTCAAAACTCTCAGCAGTCAAAGAATCTGAACCATCACTATATTCTTCTTGAAAATCATCTCCATGTTTATTAACTTTTGGGATTGGTCCAGAGTGAAATTCCAATCCAGTTGGAATCAGATTCGGATCTATTGAAAACTTTCGAACTGTTTTTGTGATATTTAACCTGTTCTGCAAATTGTTGAATGTGAATTAAAGTTAAAACTCAGATTAAAATAGGAGAATAGTAGAGGGATTGAAGACCACATTGTAATTAAAAAATGTTAAGATAAATATTAAAATGACAGAACAGAAACAACAGATCACTATTTAAATATTAAATTTTAATTTTAAAGTGAACATGGTATTACTACTAATGCAAGAGCAACTACAAAAATCATAAATACAACTTATATGTGGGCTAAATAGGTGAACAGGATTTATAAACATTTAACTTTCTCTTCCAATGACTGCCAATTAGTCGATGTATCTTTGAAGTCATGACAAGAATAGAAATGGACCCACCTCTTTTAGCCAAGCTCCAAGTATCATCACAAATGACATATGCACCTCATGATCTCAAACTAGTATGGCTCATTACCTATTATCAAACTCAACTATAGTGGGCCTACATCCAATATGGCTAATACAAAGGAAAGACACCTCAATCCAAGTAGGCATTTACATCATTGCTGTGATCACTGCTGAGGAATGATGACTCAATGTCAAGATTCCTCCCATCACCAACTGTTGTCACCGACAACCATCTTTAGTAACCATCACCAATACCCACCATCTACAATAAGAATCAACCCCTCATCTTCTAATTCCTCATGCATATATATAATGAATCAGGATCCTTCGGTGTCATTGCCAGAATGTGGGATGAAACCTGGCGAGATGGAGGTAAGGGCCAGTTGCCTTAGGATAGGAAGTGAGGAATAACAGTGAGATCTTAATTCTTAGGAAAGAGAAAGGGAGAATACTAATAAATCTTCAAGTTGCATTTGCAGGTAGGATAGGACACGAACATGTTTAACAACAAAATTGAGTTGAATAAATCATTCATCTTAGTCGGGTTCAGATTCTCAAGTCTCAACTCAATAACTCAAAATTCATTAACCAGATAACTCATATCTAACTAAACCTATATTTGACTCAAGACTAACCCGTACCAAAGTATCAATATTAAACTGATTGGCTCAACCATATTCCGTATGTGAACTAACCATATTCCGTTAATTATTAGATTGGTCAAGTTAGGTATAGACCCAGATCTGAACTAAGCATAATTATGACTCAGCCATATGCTGGCACAATTAGATCACTCTGCTAAGGACAGAAATCACTCGAGGGCCAATACATAATATAACATCTTTTATGGACTAGTAAAAACATCATAACCATCATTTAACCTCTAACTATGGTTCAAAAATGAGTTGATGGATTTGTCATGAATACAGAATCAATTTAGCATATTCATTTCCATATATTCCATATATGAAATCCATTTGATGATTATGCTGTCATTTGATTCTATAATTCAACTATTCAAGCATGCTGATAATGTTGCATGATGTACCATACTACCATGATAAGTTTGTGAAGTAGAGAAGCATGTACTAGCTATATAGGACTACCACATACATGATAAAAGTAGGCATCAACAAAAAGGTAATACTAGTAAATGCCAAAGACAGATACTTACAGTTCCCAGTACATCACTCACATCAATTGATGCAAATTCACATGACAGTGCTGGGAAACTACAAATAAATTAAACACTTGAACAGTCAGAACTCAGAAGAACCAGGGCATTGTCACAATAGAAAAATGAAAAAGGATGCTCAGACATGATTCATGGTATACACAAACTCCATTCAACCATATAAAGCAAGATGCACCAAAGGCATGATAAAAAAACAGACAAAGATCCAGATAATTGGTGCAAGGAAAACACTGTCATAGTCCATCTAGAAAACAATAAGCCAAATCTGTAACCAATTATCAACTAATTCAACATGGATGGAAAAAGATTTACAAGCTATTAGAAAATGACATAAAATTGCAGCAGACATATGCACTCAAAAGATTATAGGAGCATATTTCGAAACCAAGTTCAGCAGAATGCTTCGATATGGTAAAAAAGGTAAGTTAATCAACTGCACAAGCTCTCTGCACTTAATGTATCCAGTAATCCTTGATCCAGTCCATCCATCTCAATAGCTTAGCTTTAGATTATTCATGTGCACCTGTATCTAGTTTGTAGTATATGTACAATGATAAAGACAATGATAATAAAACCAGGGCTACCAAGCTGGATCATCAAGTTGGAGGACTTCTCATTGTTTTTGTCTCATTTTGGATGGTTGCTAGAGGATAGCTTTCTTTGGCATCTCTTGGGGTAGATCATCAAATTATTAAGGATAAAACATCTTGCGTGTAATTGTTTTGATACCATTATAGATAACATGTGTGTAGGTCTGTAGGAAACTAGGAATACGGTCTTTAACCTGTGATGTGGAGTTTAACTTGCTAACAATGTAAATGAAGGATTATTGTGCTGATCTACATGTGTCAGTACGTTAGAATATATCATGTCATAAAGGTGTTAGTAAAAGTCTCATTACCCACAACATGAGGCTCCCACCAGGGGTCTAGGGAGGGTCAATATAGATGTAGTTTTCCCTCTAAATACAAAGAGGTTATTTTTGCAACTTGAAACTTGGTCTCCTGGATCATAAAAGAGCAATCTTAACATGAAATATTAGCATTCCAAAAGGGCATCAACAAGCTACTGCATAATATGGCAAGCCATGATGTGCATAATTCTTTTTTACATTTCTTACACCATGTATGATTCCAAAATGTCTTGGAACATTAAATTATAGATATGTATATAAAATGATTTTTAATAATAGAACTCATGTCACCGTGTCCTCCTAATTCAAGTTTCGTTTTGTCACTCTGTGTCATATTGTGTTTGTGGCCCATGTCTATCTCCATGTTCCATAGTTTGAGATCATGCATTAAATCAAGGTATACAGTTTCGAATAATACCGCCCAATACAGGCGGTACGTACCGGTCCGACAGTATACCGGTACGCGGACCGCCCGCTACCGAGCGAAATGCTTAAAAGCGCCTTGTATCAGACAATATAGGGTTATATCGGGCGGTAACGGTCGAAATTTCGACCGTTACCGCTCGATAACAGTGCTCCAACGGTCAAATTGACCGTTGGAGCCCTTTCTCATAAGTTTTTAAACTCTTCTTCTCCCCTATTTCATTTCATTTCATTTCATTCTCATACTTTCTTAAACTATCTCAAACTCTTTTTTTCTCATATTTATGCTCTTCTAAACTCTACAAAACAATGATTTGTGAATTGAATCAAGATTAATTTAGGAAGATTAAGAGGAAGAACTTTTTAATCAAGAGGTATATATTCTTTTTCTTTAATTAGAAAATAATTAAGATCTTTAATATTATGATTAGTGTGTTTAATATTGATTAATTCGAAATTAAACACTTAATAGGTCCAATATTTATATTTCATACATATTAAATATTGAAAGATATTTATGATAGTAAAATAAGTTTAATTAGGTTTTATTAAAATTATTGAATGCTGCGATTAGTCATTTTAATGATGATTTAATCGAAATTTAATCGATTTTATATCAATTCAATGTGTTTAATACCTATTAGGTGTTTGCCATATTTATAGTGTTGAAAGAGAAATAATTAGTGGATAATTACTTATGTTAATCATGTAATTAGTGTATCTAATGATGATTTCATCGTAATTTGAACTATATTAGATCAAAATTACGTATTTAATGTTTCTTTTATGTGTTTGACATATTTATGATGGTAAAATATGTTTAATTAGATTTTATTAAAGTTATTTAATGCTGCTATTGGATCAAAATTACGTATTTAATGTTTCTTTTATGTGTTTGACATATTTATGATGGTAAAATATGTTTAATTAGATTTTATTAAAGTTATTTAATGCTGCGATTAGTCATTTTAATAATGATTTAATCAAAATTTGATCGATTTTATGTCAATTTAATGTTTTTAATACCTATTAGGGTGTTTGACATATTTATAGTATTGAAAGAGAAGTTATTAGTGGGTAATTAACTATGTTAATCAAGTGATTAGTATATCTTATGATGATTTTATCATAATTTAACTTATATTGGATCAAAATTATGTATTTAATGCTTCTTTCATGTATGTAACATATTTATGATAATAAAATAGGATTAGTTATATTTTAATAAAATTATTTAATGCTGCGATTAGTGATTTTTGATCGATATTTGGTCAATTCAATATGTTTATACTTTATAGCTTATTTGATTTAAATTTGGTAGGATCATGGCACCAAAGGAACAGCCACATGATGATGCATGGGTTCATGCCCGAAAGATAAATGGGAACCGTCATCATTGGCAATGTATTTATTGTGACTACATTGGCAAGGGTGGAGGAATAACTCGAGTGAAGATGCATTTGGCCAGTAGGTATCCTGATGTTGCAAAACGCAAGAAGGTTCCGACGGAGATCCGTAAATTATTTCAAAGTAAGCTACAACAAGCAAATAAAAAAGAAGACAAGAGTTGAGGAAGAATATTATAGAGATATGCAGGAACCAGTTTATGATCAATATGAGGGTTGCGGCAATCAAGTCGACCCGAATGTCACAACTGGGATTCGTGTATCATTAGAGCATCAGTATACGGTCGATAAAGCAATGAGGCATCAACGACCTGACTCACAATTAGAGCATGGCAATGGTAGTGGAATCCAAAGGTCAACCAGCATAAGGCAACCAACTGCTCCTCCTCAGTTAGGCCGAACTAGTAGCATGAGGTATGGTGGACTCCGTGGTTTCATGAGAGGTCTTGGCAGGAGGTCTGCACCAGATATTGTTGATATTGATCCGTAAACCTATCACCCACAAATAACGAAACAGACACGGATTGACGATGCATACACAAAAGAAAAGAAGCGGGATATTGAGAAGACAATTTTAAAATATGGTTCAACTTCCACAAGATTCAAGCCAACACAGCCCAAGGTCGATATTATCAGAGCATGATCTCTTCTATTCAAAAGTCTGGCACGGGAATTCAACCTCGAACACCGAGGGAGATTTACGACGTGTACTTAGATGAGGAGGTGGCAGAACTGAAGGATTGGATCAAATCCTTCAAGTGGCAATGTGACGAATATGGGGTGACACTGATAAGTGATAGTTGGACAGGACCAATAAGAATGAGTATCATCAACTTTCTTGTTTATTGCAACAAAAGAGTGGTGTTTCATAAGTCAATTAATGCTTCTGAAAAAATCCAAGATGCAAACTACATTGAGAGCTTGATGGACACTATAGTAGAGGAGATCGGACCACAGTATGTTGTCCAAATAATAACCGACAATGGATGGAATTTCAAGAAGGCCGATTTGCAATTGATGGAAAAAAGAAAAACTTTATTTTGGACTCCATATGCAGCTCATTGCATAAATCTAATGCTGGAGGATATTGGTGAGCTAGACGCGGTCAAGAATTATGTAGCTCGAGCACAATCAATTACCAAGTTTATATATAATCATTATTGGGTCCAACTTTAATGCAAAAGTATGTAAATGGTGAGATACTTCGACCCAAAATTACTCGATTTGCTACCAATTTTATTGTATTAAAGTCATTACAGTAAAAAAGGCATAGCTTGAAGGCAATGGTCACCTCACAACAGTGGTCTGATTCCATATATTCGAGATTGAGCGATGGAAAGAAGATAGAAAAGTTCATTCTTTCCTCTAGATTTTGGGAGACCACGACAGAAATCATAAAAGGTGTGGAACCACTTTATATTGTTCTTCGTAAGATCGATATAGACAAGCATCCACAGATGCAGTATCTTAAATATATGATGATTTCAGCAAGAGAGGAGGTCAGGAAAATATTCAAAGATGATTTTAAGGCCGACCAATATGTACAAATCATTGATTATCGGACCGAAGTTCATATGGATCAAGATATCCATAATGCAGGTAAATTAATATTCAAAATAATTTAATTTATTATTTTTTAGACAATAAAACATCATACTAACAAAACTATGTCTTGCAGCGTATTATCTAAACTCGGCAATTCAATATCGGTATGCTCTTGGAACGAAAAATGATTTACTAACGACACTACGAAATGTTATATATCGACTCTTGTCAAACACTACTGATGCAGCCGATGCTCTTATGGAGGGTCGATTATTTCGAGAAACAGTTAGTTCATTCTCCGACGTTATAGCTGTATCGTGTCGTTACACTATGGATCCTAGTGAGGAAAAGTTACACATATTAATTATCAATTATATTTAATATTAATTATTTGTTATGCTAATAAAATCTTATTTATATCTTTTTGCAATCGAGTGGTGGCTACAATTTGGAGGGGATGCAGCACATTTAAGGAAGGTTGTCGTTCATGTACTTTCACAGACGACAACATCTAGTGGTTGCGAAAGTAATTGGTCAACGTTTGAATTGATTCACACGAAGGTTCGTAACAAACTCTCCTACAGATAGTTAGAGAAACTGGTATATGTCCATTATAACATGCGGGTAAGATTGCGATGTGCTAAGCTAGATAAGGAGCTAGAGGAACCATATATTGATCACATCGACCTCCAATTCTACAATTAAGATTTAGAGCCAATGTTTAATTGGGTTGAAGCAGTAGAGAACCAAGAGGATCCTTTACTTGATGAGGCGAAAGATCCTCAGCATCCTTCGCGTTTTATCACCGAGGCAATAGAAGAAAAAGAAACACAACCCCAGCATGTGAAAAATCCCCCTCGATCACAACGTGGCATGAGTCAAACAACATCGAGTCAAACTGCTCGAGGAACTACAAACACCCAACAGTCACAGTCGTCCGCCCAGTGTGCAAAGGCAAAAGGGAAGGCAGTAGCATCAGTCGCATCGTTAGAAAGAATCGAGTCAGGCAACTAGACACCTTCACAATCACATTTAGCAACTCTCTCAGTCCAGAGACATAACGGCAACACGGACAGTAGTGCCTCGACGGATGATGGCGGCGATGTCGGGCAGTCATTGGTCTCGTCTACACAACTTAAGGGTGGTGCATGGACCGAGGAGCAATATTTTACACATACCACCCAATATTCAGATCATGGAACTCGACAAGGTACTGGTCAAGTTTATGTGCGGAAGGGGAAGGGGAAGGCAGTGGATGAATTTGAGCAGATGCGACAAAGCCTACATGATGTAGACACAGAAAGAAGCTAATCGTATTCACAGTCGTCGTATTATGGAGAATCATATAGGCAACAACAGTACGGTGATAGTTGGTCATCCTTCTCTGAACAATAGAATGATACAGAGCAGCAGATCAATAGCGAAAGTAGAAGCTTTGACATTCACCAATATATGCCTCAGGAGCTACCTCGGACAAATGTGATTCATGAAAATATGCCTACGATCATCACCACATTGATGCAT
>LVTN01000420.1:89723-120056 GCA_001649415.1 Musa itinerans | reverse complement strand
GATTCCCTTTCAAACCGATACGTACCACCCATACCGAGTGATACACTGCGCTATGACAAACCTTACGTTAAACAAAAATATATAATCACCGTCCACATTATGTAGTGCATAGTAAAGACAAGATTAAAGTGTAGAATCTTTAAAGTGCTATTTTACATTATAACTTCTTTAGCATAATTTGGAAACATGAAACTCCCACTTTCTAATACCAAGAGCTTATAACATTTTGAATTGGCCAAAAATTAAAGATACTTAGACAAAAAAACTCAAAAATAAGTTACTTTAAGTAAAATACTTGTAGTTGTAGCTTTAGATATAATCTAGCCAATTGCTGAATATCTCAGTCAGAAGTCCCAAAGGCCCAAAAAACAGTAGCTTAGGATAAACTGCCAGTTGTTGAAGTTCTTAGGTTAAGGATAAAATGTGCTTGGCACATTTTCAACTGGCCAAAAGTTAAAGATCCAAAGGCAAAATACTCAAACAATAGTGGCTAGAAGTATAATACTAGTAATAGTAACATTATGCATAATCTAGTTAATTGTTGAATATCTCACAAGTCAAAAGCCCTAAACAAAAGTAGCTTTAAAGAGAAACCGCCGATCATTGAATTTCTTAAAAATCAGAATCCCTGTTAGCCACCTATTTAGAAGATAGATGCTTATCAGAATCTACCATTACACACAGATGAAGGTACGTGAGAAACCTCTTC
This sequence comes from Musa itinerans, assembly GCA_001649415.1. Taxonomy (NCBI): domain Eukaryota; kingdom Viridiplantae; phylum Streptophyta; class Magnoliopsida; order Zingiberales; family Musaceae; genus Musa; species Musa itinerans. The sequence continues at coordinate 119,347 of LVTN01000420.1, read as the reverse complement.
TGAATGCAGAAATGGAGACAGCAATAAAAATGTTTCTAATTTATATATGTATAGAAAAGAGTAACTGTTCCAAGAACAGACAAGATGAACTTCAAAAAAAATAATGAAAGTTCAACCTTATGTTAAAATCAATGCGCAAGAACTCCCCATCCGAACTCCTATCAACAATTACAGATGTCGTCGTGCTCACCGTCAAATAGTTGTTCAACTCCTGAAATTAAAATTTGTTACAGCTAGGGGCAAGAAAACAAGTCTGATAGAAGAAACCACCATTTGCTAAGAAGACAAAGCAGGTAAAGTTTTCAATGAATTTTTCAACCAACAAACTGAATTTGAAGATGGTTTGTGTTGTTTGTCGAAATGTAGAAAGAGCATGACGAACGAAGTTAGAGAGGAATGTGCTGAGATCCTTAAAAAAACCAACTGTAGGAAAACCCGTTACCTTATGATGGATAATTACAACCGAAGAAAGTAAACCTTTCATTGGAGAAGTCATTACTTATGGTGTTACATCAACAAACAGAACTTCATAAGGGCATCTACACGTTATCTATTACAAAATTTGAAGATGTCTTCATAATAGGTAGTTTGATGACTTTTCATTGTCATCCTCTTCATAATAGTTGCATATCATTTTCAACTTAAAAATCCAGCTAACAAATGTCTAAAATAGTTAATAGCAGTTGGTTATACCTTCTCTTTTTTCTCAATCCAAACATTTAAGGTGCTGACATGATAGTAATAACAAGAATAAAAAAAAGCACTAGGACCAAGTTAGACTAGCTAGATATCCCACAACTTCATTGAAGAATGCAGGCATAGTGCTTTACTCAAAGTAGAAGAAGAGAAAGAAAGACAATCATGTAAACTAAGGAAAAAAGAAAAGGACAAACCATTCCAAACAAAAACATCATGGAGAATGCTGCTATGATAGATAATCCTGCACCTGAAAGTGATGCCTCTGTCAAATCTCGAGGTATTTTCCTGTAGTCAAAAAGAGGTGTTAGGTACCAATAAAAATTAAAGTAGCTTTACAATTCTTTTCCAATAAAAGTACTTCCACATGAAAAAAAAAATACAGAATCAATTAATCATATAGTCATATATACATAGTTCAAATTCACTTCACATTTTACCATCTTGTGCACAAAACCTTTGATTTCTCAGATGTAGACCCTGAATTAGGAACAAACATCTTCTTTCTTAAAAAGTATGCACTATGCCTCTTCATCACCAATGAAAATCCATACAGGAGTAAAATACTGTGCAAAGCATGTAATGCGGATCAAAATCAAGCATGAAAAATCATAGTAGCATGCTAACATATCACTTATGGCATGGTTCATTTCACAGTAGCAGTGAAACAAAAGGATAAGAATTAGTGAAGGATAAGAACTAGTGACAGCCATTCAGATTAATATAGCCCCATAAATCATCATATCCTGGCAAAACATTTTAATGCAAGCCAAAACATGAAGTAAGCTAGCAGTTCAGTACAATGACTACAAACTAAAGGTGGCTAATTATATTGGATGACTCAGTCTCATACAATTGCTTGCTCCAATTCCATTTCTTAAATTAACACACTACTAGTTGACATTAGTCGATTTGATATTGCTGAAAACTTCAATGAATCGTGACACCCATAGCTGAGCAAGATGATCGACATGTATTTAAATATGATTTGTGAGGAAACATGATTACTAGTTGGCATAAAGCATAAATAATTGTAAAAAGTATAATACTACAAAATTAATTATCATAAACTTTTCAGACATTTTTTAATATTAAGATCTTGATATTATGTCTGTCGTGTACCAACAATACCTGTCCCTATATACAACCTATATACAAGGCATGGAACAAGGATTCTAAAATTCAAATTCAAGTCAAATTGCTTGTTTTCTATATGTCTTCAAGGGATCCCTAAACTAGAAGTATTGTTAAAAAAACTAAAACAGACATCAAGGATTATAATCCAATGTCAAAGATACTCTAACCTCCGCTAGGATAACTAAATGAGTTCAGCAAAAACTTTGGCGTGTTAGAAAGTTATGCCAAAAAAATAGCTAATGGATTAAGCAAAACATTGAACCATAACATAGACCAGAAAAGTCGCCATTAATAAGGTAGGTAAACCAGCTCCAAATGAATTTGGTGATTGCAAAACTCATGGTAAGCAACCCATTTCCCAGCGTAAAATTCAACGCTCCAAATATGTTCAAGCCCACACTTTTCAATCACTCATTATCATTTCATTGTGTGAGTAATATAGTAAATTGCAGACACTTCACATGATATACAAACAAACCTGATAAGTAGCATTGAGAAATAAATCATAAAATTTTAAAGAACCACATCTTAGTTCTTTTTGTGTTTCAATTGAAAGTTAAAAATGTATGCCATCAAGCACTCTTATAAGGTGATAGAATAAATTGTTGCCTAAAGAAAATTTACATGATAAAACAGTTAATGACCAAAACTTACTAACATTAACTTTTACAGATCTAATTCTTCATTGGTGCTTATTCCAAACCCATGAACACATAAAATAATCCAGTCAAAGTCCAACCTACTTGATGCATCCTCCTCTACCCATGGGAAAATCTAGAGGTAGAGATACACTGGACCTTAATACTGTGAGCAAGACAGCATGACTCGTCTACAGTCCTCAAAAAGCTAGAGACCGGAATAATTAGCTTTCAGTTTTAACTTGGGACTCCTGAATTCCTATAGTCACTAAAAATTCAAATCTTTCCAAGGTGAAACCCCAATCATAGCCCCTGGCGATGTAAAATACATCTCAAAAACAAAATGCAACTGCTTTTCCTTAACCCAGCACGTTCCGCGTGACATGAATTTTAGCATTACAAATGTCCATCCCTAAAAAAATTTGTAAACCCATTCAACAATTACCCAAAGAATGAACAAGAAAATATATGCAAGATTTACACGATCTCCTCTGTTTCAGTTTTATGACACATGCGTAAATAAACCGCAGTGACAAATTAAAGAGAAAGTTGGCTCGATCCCATGTCCACCAATAAACCCTACAGATCCAAGATTCCACCAATTCACCTTCCCAAACAGATGCATCAAAAAATCAAGAAACAACGGAATTAAAATTCACTAGACATATCCAAGATTCCACTTGCTTTCATCAAGTTCACCATCCCCGAACAGATGCACCAGAAATCAAGAAACGACAGCACTAAAAAGAAAAATCTACTAAAAACAACAAGAAAGGAGTCACAGGATCCGGGCAATAATCCATGTAAAAGAAACGGCATTTCTGCAGACGAAAGCAGGGATCTTGAAGCAAAGGATCAAACCTGTAGAAATCTACAGACTTGAGCTTGGTTGCGGAGATCATGGCTCCGACGATTAAGAGATCCCTCGATTCCTCTCCAAATCGATAAGGGGTTTCAGATCGTAACCCGAAATGAAGCGAGGGCGAGAGCGGTACAGAGGAGATCTCAAGAACAGATCGTAACCCGAAATGAAGCGAGGGCGAGAGGGATAGAGGAGATCTCAAGAACTACTCAAGGTCTTCCTCCCCTTCGCTTTACGTTTCATTACCCTCTCCTACTGTGTTAAAAAGGATTCATCCACTCGGGAAAAAATTAGAAAAATAATATTAAAATAAAATTTTAAATATGCCCCTATGAAGTCAGTTGTCGTCCTATTTGCCCTTCGAATGCATGTATTCATGTAAAATTAAAAATGACAAAAAAATACAAAATACTCCTGTATTCATGTATTCATGAAGTCGGATATCACCCTATATTCCTATGTGCCCTTCTAATGCATGTATTCATGTAAAAAATGAAAAAAAAAAATGCAAAAAAATCATTCCCTCGAGAAAAATTAGAATAATAAAATTACTAATGTGCCCTTATGAAGTCAGAGATCATCCTTTTTACCCTTCTAATGCATGTATTCATGTAAAAAAAAAAAAACAACTTGTAATTACTTTTTTAATCAACTATTAGTATAATGATATTCTAACTCTAATTAATATGAATACCTTTGGGGACAGATGACTCATCTATGGGCTCCAATCTTTTTTTTTTTATGGTGTATACTCACTCTCTTTCAATTTATGGAATTAGTAGATATTTATTTTCAAATAAAAAAGAGGAAACAAGCGAAAAGAATAACAAAAGTATGTTAGGTATAAAAATTGTATATTTTAACTAATTTTAGATATTGATAACCATGATTCATAGTATTTAACTGCAGTTTTCTTTAGATGATTAATAGAAATAGCATATCTAGAGGATTTATATATTTGGAAGGATGTGCATGCAATTAATTTACATTATTTTCAAACTTTGGAAAGATAGGCATTTAAAACTCCACTAGAAAATTAGTAAATATTTGTTTGTCAATTCCCATTTAGAGTTGCCAACAAAATTTCTATTTGTTTGTCAATTCCCATTTAGAGTTACCAACAAAATTTCTAACCAGACATTAAGTGGGTAGAAAACAAATGAAAATATCTTGGGAAATATTGACTTTTCGAAATAAAATTGCCTAAACAGTAAATTATTTAGATTGAAGTTTATTTTACATGAGAAATGATTTATACTTTAGACATAAGATCTATTATCAATTTCAAGAAAGAAACCTATGAGGACAAACTTAATTTGGCAGGGTGGTTCAGCATCAATATACAAGGCAGTTGAGTCTGTAAAATCTGAGCTCTGAAGATTACCTGAGACTTTGAAGCTTACTGTAAACACAATCTGTCTTAAGAGGATGTGCATTCTTAGATGATTAAGCAAACTAAGGAGTAAAGAAAGCCACAGATAATGAATTATCTATATGTTACAAAGAGCCTTCATGTTCAGAACAACATTTCAAAGCAGGAGTGATTGGATGAACCCCCTTTCTTGTCTCTCCTTCATGTCTTCCGTCTCCTTTTCTGTTTCCTTCTTCAAACTGGCTACTCTGGCATCACCCTGTCTCCTTTTTATGCATTATCTTGTTTCCTTCCTACATCAGCAAATACTTTATCCATCATTTCAAGATACAGAATCTTAAAAGCCATTATTCTGACTGTGTGTGTGTGCAGACTTAGGTGAACATATAATGTTTGTAGTGTTTCAAGTTTATTCTTAATTCATTTCTCTTCTGGTCATAATTCACTGCCTTGCATATGCCCCTCATCCAATAAACAGAAGCAAATAGTTATTCTGCAATTATAATCAAATAAGATAGTAGGAAGACCCAAACAAAAAAAAAAAGATAGTGGGAAGACTACTTCTTGATGCTTTGGAGTTGTTTATTGGTAGTTCAAGTTGAAACTTAGGAGGTGAGTCCTGTCTACAATCAGCTACATTTCTGCAGACCTAGTTTTCATGACCATAACACCATCGAATCTTATCATGCACCAAACAAATAATTGTTCTTGGATTATACTAAATTGAATTTGTCTAGTAAAGAAGATATTATATCAATACATCTAACTCTGGTGTCTTTACAATCCAAAAACCTTGGGATGTTCTTTCTATATATATGCAGGGATGGCAAGATGCAAAGATTTATTTATGATGCAACGTACCTTTTAAACAGTGAGATTAGTTGTGGACAGGAAAGATTTCAGTTCTATTATATTCTGACTTTGTCAGTTTCACTGGATTCTCACATATCATTGGAATCAATCTTGAATTGGATAAATTAGTATGGACATTTTCTAAGGTCCTTTGAACAAGACTTGTACTGAATTATGAACTAATATATTTGTGTAGGCAAGAAACATATCTTTTTGACTTGACGAGTTTCTCGCTGACCTCGAATGAAGCTGATGCTTTTTCTTCATTGTTTGCCGAAACCCTTTTGACCTCGGCACAGGTGTGTTGGAACCTGATCGTCAAGTAATCGGATATTTTCTTGTGTTGAGACAGCACAAGATACATCAAGTAATCGGATATTTTCTTGCTTATCTTACGCTCTATCTTGCCTGTCCCTTCCTTGCCTTTCTCGGAACACGATTGATTCACTTCCAAATCTTTCTTATATTTTGATAAGGTATATTTTGTCCCAAGACATGTCACAACCGATGTCACACGTCACGTCAGAATCCGTACCCTACGACATCGCTCGACACGTCTCGTCCCGATAAACCCAGGACGATACCATCCTCACACGCCATGTCAGAGTCTGTATCGATGCACTGTCTGATCGTCCATCATGCTAACCCGTGTACGACCGACCCTCCTACAGTAGTATAAAGACCTCGGCCCGCCCTCCGGACCGAGGGGGAAAAAAAAGAAAAATAGTCCTCTCCTTGGAGTATTTCCATGTTGCTCACTGATTAAAGTCTATCCTAGATAGTCTACTAGCATGGACAAAGGAACTAAACAAAGCCCTCTTTTCTTCAGCTCTCTACACTCATCTGTCTTCTCAACAAAATCAAATCCATTTAGAGTTTGGTTCAGCTCTAGGCCATTCCTATTGCCGACATCATCTTCCTGCAACATGCAGAGGCAGAAGAACCAGGTTTTAGCTGGGACAAAATACTTCAATTAAATTCAACAGACCAAAGCAATTGTTTTCTAGTACCTGAGCTGTGTCCCTGCAATCATCATTCTTGTTTGGGTCACCAATCAAGTAACTCAAATCAGCAACCTGTTCTAAGCAATACATTTCACAGGAATGACTGAAAGTTACTGAAACCAAAGAATCCCTGCAAGACAGGGAATCCAGTATAACACGGAAAGAAGAAGTTGTTGTAACCTTGGGGCTATTGACAGGTGAGCTAGCAGTGTCTTCCAAAGAATCATCATGCAGTAGCCCCTTCCTCTTCTTTAAGCTCAGCTTCCTGTAGTTCTCCGACACCTGGAGGCTCGCTGACGATGGCTTCCAAGCAACACAAGAAGCAGCATCAGAGATCATAGAAGACCCGCTGACAACACCGAAGGAGAAGCCACCAGCTGCTTTCCTCTCCTCCGAAGCCATGAAGTCCTCGAAGTACATGGTCCAACCACTCTCTTCAGAAGAAGCTGAACCATCCTTGGGACGGAAAGCGCTATTCGCAGACGGGTTAATTGATTCCTCCATCTCAAGGAAACGGAGATGGTGGGCATGTACATCAGGCAAGAGGCCTATGAGGTTTGTATATAGTACACGGGAAAGAAGGAGCAAATGAGAAATAAAAGAGAGAGAAGGAAAGGGATGTGAGTATTATATTGGCGTGGGGCAGAGAGGATGGAGAGAGTTCGAATCAATCACCTGCAAACAAAATGCTGGATTGTGACGTGCAAGAAGAGAATCAAAGGGATGCTTTGACATTACAACCCTCATACCTAACCCACTCATTTCTTCTCTTTACCTTGTTTCTACTGCCACTGTTGTATCATAAAGCATCGAGAACTCTATGTTCACAGAGACGAATAAGTTTCGTACGTGCTGATTTCACTGTCAAATTAATGAACGTCATATTTTTATTTTCTCTAAGACAAACATTGGTTGATGTTTTCAGCTCCATTATCCTATATGGACATCTTGAGTTAATATCCATGCAATTCAGAAATAGTTTTGTTTGCAGTAATGAAACATCATCATCCTACTTCATTTAAAAAGGTAGATCATATCCTGGAGGTGGCTCTGGTCACACCAGGGGCAGTTATTAGATAAGATCAGTAATCCTCATAAACCTGTTTGACATAATTCATGTATTGAATGGACTCTACAACCACCATATGTTGTGTTGATGCTTCTCCTGCCTCTCCCTGCTCCTATTCCAACCAATTTTTGTCAAAGTAATCTTAAGTCAGTTCCTTTGGATAGGAGCATTATGTACACAAAAAGAAACAACTCCATTGATGTGCTGACCCACAAGTATCCATTTCATTATGTACTGATAGCAGCCTTTTAGTGTTGTATATGAGTAATATACCAATCATCATTATCTAACTGAAACTAGTAAAATAATCGTATTCGACTAATCAATGTTTTGATTTGTTTGTGTGTATGCCAGCATTGCAGTGTCAACTATGATTTAAAATTTGTGACACCATCACAACCACTAGTGCTTTATCTTAAAATGCTTTGAAATCTTCTGACAAACAAGTTGCTTTAAAGAAAGCAGAAGTTTATGTGTGCTGAAGAGTAAGATAGTCCTGTGAAGGATTTGGGATTCCAAAACCTGTGACAATTCCATTCAGTGTTGAAGAAGAAGAAGTTCCCGGAATCTGCTTGTAGAATTGCTCATTTCATCAAAGGCGAAATTATTTTCCCCACCAAAAAGGAATCACAAAGTTTCCGGCAACAACATCACTTGGGGTGTTCATATCTGATCTGTTAAAAACTAGATCATGCCTTTCTCTGTGCAGAAGAAAGAGACCCACAATAAATCCCCTCGACAACAGGAGGTTTCAACCTCAAATGGATTTTGAGGTGAGGAATCGAAGAAGAGGCCGGCCTGAGTTCCTTCTGGAAGGCGTGGAAACATGATAGTGTCATGCTTCTCTGTGTTGATGCCCACAAACTAAATTTAATCTTTTCTTAATATTAGGTGAAAGTGCAATATATCATCAAACGAGAGAATTTTGTCATGCAGTTTAAATATTTCGTTATTAGCTGCGTGTTAATCATTACGCATGCCCAATTTGATTAGAGCACGATAAGTTCCTCGTTTGATGATATAAATGCACTGTTAGTTTTTGTATCAGCCAAGATTTTTAGATCTAAACAAGCAAAATTAAGAATAGAATACTCTAAAATCAAAAGTCATTTTGCGACACTTGTAGCATAATTAGAAAAAGTTGAAGAGAAAAGCATCGTTATGCTTCCAACCAATCAACACCCTATGGAGACAACTAATTGCAATTAATAAAGAACGGTAGGAGAATTCTTTTTTTGAATATATATATATATATATATATAATATTTATTTTTCAGCAATTTTTAACAGATATTAAGTTTTTACAGAAGTTCAGTTTCCATTATTCGATGTTGGATATATTTTTTTAACCAAAAATACATTTTCCATTACAGAAGTTAACTACTTTTTCTGTCGGCTCCAGGAAATATTGAGATGTATAAGAGATAAAGATTGAAAGATAATTAGGAGAATAGTTTCGTACGAGGAAAAATTAGAAGAGTCGGATTATAACGGTTGATAACCTAAAAAAAATGACTTAATTTTTTAGATTGAATTGATGTCTTAAATTATTATTATTTTTATTTCTATAACTTGTATCTTTTTGACTTGACGAGTTTCTCGCTGACCTCGAATGAAGCTGATGCTTTTTCTTCATTGTTTGCCGAAACCCTTTTGACCTCGGCACAGGTGTGTTGGAACCTGATCGTCAAGTAATCGGATATTTTCTTGTGTTGAGACAGCACAAGATACATCAAGTAATCGGATATTTTCTTGCTTATCTTACGCTCTATCTTGCCTGTCCCTTCCTTGCCTTTCTCGGAACACGATTGATTCACTTCCAAATCTTTCTTATATTTTGATAAGGTATATTTTGTCCCAAGACATGTCACAACCGATGTCACACGTCACGTCAGAATCCGTACCCTACGACATCGCTCGACACGTCTCGTCCCGATAAACCCAGGACGATACCATCCTCACACGCCATGTCAGAGTCTGTATCGATGCACTGTCTGATCGTCCATCATGCTAACCCGTGTACGACCGACCCTCCTACAGTAGTATAAAGACCTCGGCCCGCCCTCCGGACCGAGGGGGAAAAAAAAGAAAAATAATCGAACACTCCACTGACTTGCTCGTCGGAGAGGCCAAAGTCGGGGATCACCCGACGAAGGCCTTTTTTGCAGGAGAATGGCCACCCACTCCACGCGAGAGTCCCAACCTCGAAAGTCGCTGACCGGTGTTTCTGCGATGAGTTATCAACCAGCATCCGGATCAAGGAACGCCGATCGAGGCTCCGTCGCAAGGACTTGATCGACCTCGACAACCTGCTCAACCAACAGGAGGCTTCAACATCAACCCATGGACCAAGCCGTGCTGAGTCGTCAGCCACAACACATTTATTCACTAACACCTTCCACTATATCATTCTTAACGTGACGGGAATTCACTTTCTTGGGAGGCTTAATGGCTGCCTTCGCGGCGTCCGCACTGGTCTCCTCCATCTGGCAGCAAATAGACGTGGCGATGTGCCACAACAGGATTCTCTCGGCGAAGCTCCAGTGGAGGTTCGTGTAGCCCATTTTCTGAAGCACCCATTCCCCTCCGCGGGCTCGCAATCGCTTGTAACTTGCGACGTTTCCCTCTGCGCTGTGGGCCTTGTCCTTCGGTTCCTTGAAGATAAGTGTCTTCAGATCATCATCCACATCCGTATTTTCCACGCCATACAGGCTATCCCACACTTTCAATCGGAGGAGATGCAAGATGCTTCTGCAACCGGTGTGCTTCTTGTCCTTCAGTTACAACTACGGCTATGGTCTCGAGCCCAAGAGCGGCAAGGAGGAGGACGTTAGTTATGGTGACGTCGGCTTCGTTGAAATCATGCTTCTCTGTATAGTGGAAGAGCACGAGGGCGAAAATTGCTAGTAAGAGCGAGAAACCACGCAGCATACGACCAAGTAGGGTATGGACATGAGCAGCTTTGGTGTGGAGGATGTAGTGCAGGAAAGAGAGCTCGACGTCCACCACTTGGAACGCCTGGTTCCACTTGCCCCGCAAGAAGGTTTGACTTTCGATCTGATCCTGCAAGCTTAGCATGAGGTTTACCGTGAGGCTCTTGAAGGACTCGAAGAAGCGATAGGCCACGGATATGGCCTGCACTTCAGACATATACAAGACATCTTCGTTGGGTAGGGTAGGCGTGTCTGCGACTTGGACCATCTCGAAACTTGCCTTCAGCCCAGCGGTAACACTAGAACGATACGCTTTCATGAACTTGTAGTAGTCAGGCCCGGGATCCTGCTCGGTGATCATGGATTGCCTCGGCCGGTCCATTCTGGCCGACCACAACGCCAGTGTCCGCTCTGCATATTTGAGGATTCCGGCGGTGAACACCACGATGGCGATCTTCCACAGGTGGGGGCTCGGCAACGACTCGAGGAACAGCACGATGGCCATGGTAACGTCGTACAGTAGCCCAATCAAGTGGCGCAGCCACAGCTCATTGTCCTCGAGAGAGTAGGAGGTGATGGTGTCGGGGCCGCCGAGATGGAGGAGAAGGAAGGGGGCCCAGAGGGCAATGAGGCCGCAGTTGACGTGCTGGTCGCTAGCCTCGATCTGCTTGCTGAGGAGATTTCCCATCGCCAAGGTGGCGATGTTGTCAGACGCCCAGGTAGGAGAACCACAGGATAATCCTCAACAATGTTTTTGAGCTCCGCTTCCGAAAGAGGGAAAAGAAGATGAGAATGATCTGCAAGGCGAGGCTGAGGAGAACCAGGATGAGGATTTGTTCCGCAATCCATAGCTTCCTAATCTTCCTGTCGATGAACTCCGCCGCCCTCCTCCACAACTCGACTCTTATTGTCATGGAGCTCGAGACGCTCTCACCGTGCTCAGCCGCAGTGTTGAAGTTAATGCCACATCACGTGAGCGATACGCCTCCCAACCATCTCTGTAGCTCACTACCGTCGCAAGCGATGCTTTCAGCGGCAACAACACTTGCCTATTCACCTGTGACGTGCGCAGTCCTGACACCAATAAGGGAAGATTAACTTGTCAGTGGTCTCTGGTGGGTACCTACTCTAAGTTGCTCCGATAATCAATAGAAAGGCGTCACTGTCTTCAATCAGAAAACAGGTAGACCAGTGGGTACCCGTTGAAGGTGTGAAAAAAATATTGCTCTCATAGCATTAGGTTCTTGAGTGTGCCACTAAAGTTAGTTTATGCACAAAGCTTTGCTATTAAAATGAAAGTAATTGGTGGATTCATGACTTGTGAAAAGAGGATTACATTAGATTCTGTGCTCTAATGTTTTCAAAAGCATCATTAATCATCTTCTTCTTCAATGTGAAGTCTCATCTCCTTATTTCTATTAACAAAATTAAGTTATAATTTTTTTTAAGATTCTATAACCATCATAATTTTTATATTTTAAATATTTTAAATCAACGATTAATGAGTCAGTTACTTCTTCGAATCAAATCATAAAAAATGAAATTGAAACTTACTTAAATAAAGAATTAATTTATATTTAAATATTTTTATTTAAATAAAAATAAATTTATGATCAAACTAGAGATGGTTGTATTTTAGGTTAATGGTCAACCACATTCCGCACTTAGTATCTATGATCAACACTTGCATATCACATTGAGAATTTTTAAATCACGAACAATGAATCAAATGGAATAAAAGTAGTATGCATCACTTTGGCTAGTAATTCAACTCAAAGCCTTAAACTTATTATTAAATTATAGATCAAACCTAATATATGTCAATTTTGAATATATATATATATATATATAATATTTATTTTTCAGCAATTTTTAACAGATATTAAGTTTTTACAGAAGTTCAGTTTCCATTATTCGATGTTGGATATATTTTTTTAACCAAAAATACATTTTCCATTACAGAAGTTAACTACTTTTTCTGTCGGCTCCAGGAAATATTGAGATGTATAAGAGATAAAGATTGAAAGATAATTAGGAGAATAGTTTCGTACGAGGAAAAATTAGAAGAGTCGGATTATAACGGTTGATAACCTAAAAAAAATGACTTAATTTTTTAGATTGAATTGATGTCTTAAATTATTATTATTTTTATTTCTATAACTTGTATCTTTTTGACTTGACGAGTTTCTCGCTGACCTCGAATGAAGCTGATGCTTTTTCTTCATTGTTTGCCGAAACCCTTTTGACCTCGGCACAGGTGTGTTGGAACCTGATCGTCAAGTAATCGGATATTTTCTTGTGTTGAGACAGCACAAGATACATCAAGTAATCGGATATTTTCTTGCTTATCTTACGCTCTATCTGACCACTAGAAACGCGATGGTCCCAAATTGTCGCATTGCTGCTGTTTAAGTTTACAGCACCAAAAATCAATTAATTGAGTATGGAAAAGAATATTACAACAGATTGTTCCACTAATAAGAATCAATAAGATCACAAATAGCATCCTGTTTCTTGATTAGACACTTGCCTGTCCCTTCCTTGCCTTTCTCGGAACACGATTGATTCACTTCCAAATCTTTCTTATATTTTGATAAGGTATATTTTGTCCATCCTGTTTCTTGATTAGACACTTTAAATATCACCAATAACAACTCTTGGCTCATCAAATAATGGTATTTTAAATATTTAAATATATTTAAATAATAAATAAAAAAACATATTAAATCTCATTAAAAAAAATATCAGCAAATAAAAGAAGAGGAAGCTTTCCAAAAATCAACTAAATCAGGCCTGAATAGATCAGAAACACTTGTCGCATGGAGATCAGGCTTAACTCGATCATCAACAAAGTTTTCTTTACCATATATCTTTTTTAATATATGACAGTTACAGCAATTTAGCACATTTAGTATTTGTCTAAATCCAATTTCTCCACTTGTCGGATGAGTGGAACCATCGAGCACCACAGTCAAGTAGACTGCATAGGTTTTGGATTGTGTAGTTTATAATATTTATATATTTTAAATGTAACATGGTTTTTCTCCATTGAGTTATAAGCGTTCAAAAACATTCCAGTGCATAATGATTGCGTACTATTTGTGCTGAACTGGATCATCACAGAAGAGGTTTGTGAGAGATGATGACATCACCTCTGCAATTTTTCATGAGTACAACACACCATCTTTCATGCTATGAAACCAAAAGAGAAGGACGGGACGAGAGAGCGATCTACGTTCTTGGATTACGAGGGATTGGAAATTTCAGGTTCTTGTAATTAGATGTCGACTATAAGTTTTGCTCTGGCATGGCCTGCTTCGATCCGGTATTGTTCACCAATTCCCATGTGAGCATTGAGTAACCAGACATGGGTGAGGAGCTCTCCGCCCTGGCTCAGCTGCTTGGCGTGAGCGTACGAGTTGCAGTTGCTGGCCGCATGGCACAACATCTCCACCCACACGGCACTGATGACGATCCACCTCCTGCTCGTCTCCAACTTCTTTAGGTCGTCTGCGAGCTTGCATGCATCGAACAGCACCGACTTGCTCCTGTCCCCTTTCACCGCTACTGGTTTGAGTAAAGGATCCAGCACTTCGAGCAGCTTCCGGCAAGCTGCTTTTTCCAACGGACGCAGATCCTTCTTTTTTGGGTTGACAAGTTCTTTGATCGCCTTGAGTAATGAAGCTTCTTTGTCCTGGTCCTCCGATTCAATTTCTCTGGCATTGTCTGTGAAAAACCTTTTGGCCTCGGCACAGGTGTCTTGGAACCTGATCTTCCCAATCCCGGCAGGCAGCAGGGATGGTTGAAAAACCAAAAGATACATCAAGTAATCGGATATTTGCTTACTTATCTTACGATGATCACAATTCGCTTCCTGGTCTTTTTCGGAAGAAGATTGATTCGCTTCCAAATCATTGTTACTTTCCACTGTATCATCCTTAACGTGACGGAAATTCACTTTCTTATGCGGATCAATGGTTGTCTTATCGGCGTTGGCACCGTTCTCCCCCGTCTGGTAGCAAATAGACGTTGCGATATGCCACAACAGGACGCTTTCGTCGAATTCCTTATTCATGCTCCAGTCGAAGTCCGTGTAGCCCTTTTCCCGAAGCACCCATTCGCCTTTGCAGGCTCGCAATCGCTTGTACTCGGTGGAGTCTCCCTCTGCGCCGTAGGTTTTCTTCTTCAGTTCCTCGAAGATGAGCTTCTTCTGATCATTCCCGAGGTCGGTACCTTCCACGTGCCGACAGCTATCGCACAGTTCTTTCCATCCGAGGAAATGCAGTATTCTTGTGAACGTGGTTTGCTTGTAATCTCTGAGACAGATGCAGAGTAGGTTGCACTGCCTCATGGAATTCGACCACCTCGTGCCACCTCGAAATTTGACGATTGCAAGATCCAATTTTAAAAACCTGATGATTTTTTTCAGGCGAGCGATGAAGGGCCTCTCCAGCTTGCCGCTGTCCTGCAGCGCGACGATGGTCCAGTCCGAGAATACGAGCAGGACAGCGGCGATGGCCTCGAGCACAAGAGCGGCAAGGAGAAGGATGTAAGTTATGATGACGTCGGCTTCACTAAAATTGTGCCTCCCGCTACGGTGGAAGAGCACCAAGGCGAGGACTACCAAGGAGAGCGACAAGGCTCGCACCAGGCGACCTCGTAGGGTATGGACATGGACGGCTTTGGTGTGGAGGATGTCGTGCAGTAAAGAGAGCTCCACGTCGACCACGAAGAAAGCCCGGGTGGCTTCGAGAGTCAGAAAGAAGGTTTGGCTCTCGATACGATCCTGGAAGCTGAGCATGAGGTCCACAGTGAGCCGCTTGACGGTCGGGAAGAAGCGATAGGCACCGAATATGATATCCCTCTTGTTTCTCTCTATGACTGTATCTTTGGGAAGGGGGGGCCGTGGCTCTTTCTCTGTCCTGATAGCTGCGTTCAGCCCCGCAGTAACACGAGAGTGATACTCCTGCATGAACTTGACGTAGTTAGGCCCGGGATCCGGGTCGCTGATCATGGATTCCCTCAGCTGGTCCATACTGGCCGACCAAAGCGCCAGCGTCCGCTCCGCGTACTTGAGGATTCCGGCGGTGAACACCACGATGGCGACTTTCCACAAGTGGGGGCTCGGCAGCGACTCGAGGAACACCAGGATGGCCACGGAGACCTCGAGAACCAGCCCGAGCAGGTGGCGCAGCCAGAGCTCGTTGTCCTCCAGGGAGTAGGAGGTGATAGTGTCGGGGCCGCCGAGGTGGAGGAGGAGGAAGGGAGCCCAGAAGGCGGTGAGGTCGCCGTTGATGTTCTGTTCGCTCGCCTCGGTCTGGTCGTTGAGGAGGTTGCCGAGCGCCAAGGCGGCGACGTAGTCGGCGCCCAGGTAGGAAGTCCAGAGGATGAAGCTCAACCGCCAGTCCTGGCGCCGCTTCCGGAAGAGGGAGACGAAGATGAGGACGATCTGCAAGCCGAGGCTGAGGAGGACCAGGATGCGGATTTCTTCCGCACTCCATAGTTTCCTGATCTTCGTGGGGATGATCTTCATCTGCCCGCCTCTCTTTCTTACGCTTCTCCTCCCTCCGACACAACGCGAACTCCTTATATATAGCAATCGAGCTCGACAGTCTTTCACCGTGCTAAGCTGCCGCATCTCGCGAGCGAGACGGTTCCCATCCTTTTACTTCATCGCATGACCGTCGCAAGCAACGTTTTGTGCCAATTTTGCTTTTCCTACTTGTTCCTTGCTTGAGTGGCTCACCCGAGAGAAACGCTGTCGAGCTACCGTACCAGTCAGGGACGTCCGTCTCGTCATTGGTCGATAGTTTGTGTCCCACTATACACTCCTCTGCCGACCGACTGGAAAAGCGCTGTTTCCTTGGCTGGTGGCTCGGTCGAGACAGATGATTCAGGCGCAGCAGCAACTCCCATGCGGGATCCACCTGTGGAGCCGTTGCTTTCAGTTATCCGCAGACAGGTAGTGCAAGTTGAATGTGACAAAAATATTGGCGTCGCAGGATTCGGTTCTTGAGTGTGCTTCTAAAACTAGTATCGGAAGAAACCGTACTTTCTTTCTTTTTTTATTCCCTCGTGGGGACAAAACGAATCGGGAATGCGTGCTAAGATCGATGGCTTGTTAAGGAACAGAGCTTTGGTATTAAAGAGAAAGGTGATGGATTCAAGACTTGTGAGAAGAGGATAACATCAGAGTTTTGATAAAGTATGATTAATGATCTTCCTCCTCAAGGACAGAACACTAATCACCTTTTTATTTTTATTGTTGTTATAACATATAGCCGTTGTATGCAATGCTAGATAGATATTGTCATAAGTTTTAGCTATATAAATCGAAGGAGGGATGTAGAACCCCCTTTTTTTTTTATCAAATGTGATATAAACTTTTGATGATTTTTCACACAAAAAGAAAAACTTTTACATTAGGTTTTGCCCAAACACTATCCCCTTTTAGTCTTTTCAAGTAATATAGCTAAACTATCCTTCTACTTCCCCTCCTTCGTTTTTATCTTCGTCGCTTTTTTCATCATGCTGCCATCCTCTTTTTTCTTCTTCCCTTCTTCATCCTCTTTTTTCTTCTCTTCTATCGCTTGTATTTCCTTATTATATTATCTTTCTCATACTTCCCTTTTTCTCTCTCTTTTCTCCTCCTTTCTCCACCAACGATGGGACAAATGGATGAAGACAATAGTGGGGGTGCAAGCGATAATGACAAAGGTGATGAGGGTGCAAGTGACGACGACAAAAGTGATGGGGGTGGTAGCGACAACGATGAAGGTGGCAAAGGCAACAGGAAAAGTTGAGAGACAATTTCAATATGTTTAAATTTAGAAATATATTATTTAAGAAAAATAAAAAAGGACGGTGCTATTAAGGAAACCCCTAAATGAAAGTATCTTCTAAAAAAATCATCCTATAAACACTGATTAATATATACCATTATCTAGTCAAAACTTAGATCATAAATGATAAGAAAGAGTATCTTATATCAATCCTATATTGATACCTAACAAAATCATCTTATCTATATTGTCATCTCCTATATATTGGTTCATTTATATCGACATCTCTTATACCAAAATCTTTCACATTCGAATAAATTCCTTAGCTTAGCTAAACTTCTCTATGTCACATAGACGAATTTATAACACAATTGCAAAACCAAGACCATAATGATGAGATGATAAACTTAAATATCCCTTGTCAAGTTCCACTATCCTCTTGTGCTAGTTTTTCCTTATATCTCCTGTGTCAAGGTTACTCTTCGATTAGGTATCAATTAGACACCAGCCTCCTATAAAATTAATGTTTTATTAGATGTTAGATCTCTACTCCATCTAAACTCCCTAGTCGTCATAAAGAATGAACGATGACTTCTTAGTGGTCATAACAATGCTTGAAAGTAGTATTCGACACTTTTGATACTATATCTTGATTGACTTCAAATCAACATTCAAATCGAACAATCAAAATTTATATTAATAAAATTGGTCTCCTATTTATTAAATAAAGACTTTAAATATCACTAATAACAACTCTTTGACTTATCAAATAATGGTATTTTAAATTTTAAAATATAATAAAATAATAAATATATCATATTAAATATCATAAATAAAATAAGAGAAAGCTTTCCAAAAATCAAAATTGTTCACCGTGTAAGTATGATGTAGGAATAACATATTATATAAAATCATGAAAATTATTTAGATTAGGCTTAACTCAATTTTCTCTCCCCTACATATTTTGAAGACCGATTTTCCTAAAATACTTTTTTTTTCTTATATGGTATCCCATATTTTGGTTTCTCTTATATAGGTCCTCAAATTATTTGTAATCTCATAAATACCTTTATCCTTCTCCGATCCTTCTTGATCACTGTCTCCACTCCACTTCGAGGCGGCACCGTCCACCCATCCCCCCTACTCCCATTGCGAGATTTTGTTACCTTTGAGGAGGAAAAGAAGGAAAAGCGAGGAAGGACGAACGAATGGAGAGGAGGGGAGAGAGAGAGAGAGAGGGAAAAGATGATAGGGAAGGGTGGGTGGATAGGGGAGGGGAAGAGAGGAGAGAAAAGAGCTTGAAGGGAAGGGTGGGTGGAGATGACAGGAAAAGGTGAGCGATCAGAGAAGAGGGGAGGAGAAGGAGAAGGGGGAATGAAGGGGATGGGGAGAAAGGCGACAAGTGAAGGTGATGGACAGCAGGGAACAAAGGGGAAGAGAGAAGAGGGGAGAGGGAGGAGGTAAAAGGGAAGGGTGGACGTCATCGTCTCGAGATGGGACGGAGGTGATGGCGGAAAGATAAGGATATTTATGAAATTATAAAAATAAGGGTATTATCTAAGAAAAATAAAAACAGAAGCATCAGAAAAAATATAAAAAAGAGGACTTTGCAGGAAAATAATCCTATTTTTAATATATGACGGTTGCCATAATTTAGCGTTAGTTTTACTAAATCCAATTTCTCCGCTTGTCAGATGAAACATCAAATACCACCACGTAAAGTAGCCTGCATGGACATTGAATTGTGTAGTTCATAATATTTATATATTTGAAATGTATCATGATTTTGCTATAATGATTTATGACCGTCAAGAAACATTCCAGTACATAATGATTAAGTACTATTGTGTTGAACTGGATCATCACAGAAGAGGTTTGTGAGAGATGACATCACCTCTGCAATTTTTCATGGGTACATGACACCATTTTTTATTCGATGAAATCAGAAGAGAAGGGAAGGACGAGAGAGCGGTCTAAATTCTTGGATTACGCGGGATTTAATAGGAGCGATTCTAAATTTCTGGTTCTTGTGATTAGATCTCGACTGCAAATTTTGCTCTGGCACTGTCTAATTTGATCCTGTATTGTTCAGTAATTCCCATGTGAGCCATGAGTAACCAGACATTGGTGAGGAGCTCTCCGCCCTGGCTCAGCTGCTTGGCGTGAGCATACGAGTTGCAGCTGCTGGCCGCATGGCACAACATCTCCACCCACACGGCACTGATGACGATCCACGGCCTGCTCGTCTCCAACTCGTTTAGGTCATTTGATAGCTTGCATGCATCGAACAGTATCGACGTGCTCCTGGTCCCTTTCACCTCTACGGGTTCGAGTAAAGGATCCAGCACTTCCAGCAGCTTCTCGCAAGCTGCTTTTTCCAACTGAGGCAGATCCTTCTTTTTTGGATTGACAAGTTTTTTGGTCACGTTGAGCCATGAAGCTTCAGCTGCCCCTTTGTACTGGTCCTTCAGTCCAATTTCTATGGCATTGTGTGTGAAAAACCTTTTGGCCTCGGCACAGGTGTCTTGGAACCTGATCTTCCCATTCCGGGTAGGCAGCAGAGATGGTTTAAAAACCAAAAGATACATCAAGTAATCGGATATTTGCCTACTTATCTTACAATGATAACAATTCACTTCCTTGTCTTTTTCGGAAGAAGATTGATTCGCTTCCAAATCTTTGTTACCTTCCAAGGTAGGAGGACCATGGGTGGTCTTATCGGCGTTGGCACCGATGTCCCACATCTGGTAGCAAATAGACGTGGCGATGTGCCACAACAGGACGCTCTCGTCGAATTCCTTCTTCATGCTCCAGTCGAGGTCCGTGTAGCCCTTTTTCTCAAGCACCCATTCGCCTTTGCAGGCTTGCAATCGCATGTACTCGATGGTGTCTCCATCGGCGCTGTAGGTTTTCTTCTTCAGTTCCTCGAAGATGAGCTTCTTCTGATCACCCTCGACGTCGGTATCTTCCACGTGCCGATAGCTATCCCACAGTTCTTTCAATCCGAGGAAATGCAATATTCTTGTGAACGTGGTTTCCTCGTAATCTCTGAGGCAGATGCATAGTAGGTTGCACTGGCTCATGGAATTCGACCACCTTGTGACACCTAGAATTTTGACGATTAAAATATTCAATTTAGAAAACCTGATGAGTTCTTTCAGGTGGTCGTTGATGGACCTCTCCAGCTTGCCGCTGTCCTGCAGCGCGACGACGGTCCAGTCCGAGAATACGAGCAGGACAGCGGCGATGGCCTCGAGCACAAGAGCGGCAAGGAGGAGGATGTAAGTTATGATGACGTCGGCTTCGTTAATATTGTGCCTCCAGCTACGGTGGAAGAGCACGAATGCGAGGACTGCCAAGGAGAGCGAGAAGGCTCGCACCAGGCGACCTAGTAGGGTATGGACATGGACGGCTTTAGTGTGGAGGATGTCGTGCAGTAAAGAGAGCTCCACCTCCACCACTTGGAAAGCCTGGATGGCATCGCGCTTCAGAAAAAAGGTTTGGCTGTCTACCCTGTCCTGTAATCCCAGCCAGAGGTCCATGGCGAGGCGCTTGACGGTCTGGAAGAAGCGATATGCCCCGATTATGATCTCCTCTTCGGATATACGGAGTGCTTCTTTGGGAAGCGGGGGCAGTGGTACTTTATCCATCCGAAAATCTGCTATCAGCCCACAAGAAACACGACAGTGATACTCCGGTTGAGATTTGATTTTGAGATTTGATTCATAGTTATCTATCTAAATAATTATCATGATTTAATGGTTACATGATGATATCAATAACCACCTCAATCATGATCTAGTAGTTATAGGATATCATCTCATCATGATCTAGTAGTTATGAGATAGTTACCTCTAGACCCTATAAATAGGAAGGTATGTAGAGATTAATACTACAATAGTATTCTGTTTTCTCCTTGCTCCTCCATCCCCAACATTTGTGGTATCAGAGCCTAGTTTCAATCTAAACTGGGCATTATGGCATTCAATGGCAATTCTATGTCTCAACCCCTTATTCCCATCTTCTCGGGCAAATGCTATAAATTTTGGAGTATCAAGATGAAGACTCTATTCAAGTCTCAAGATCTTTGGGACTTAATAAAAAATGGATATGTAGATCCAGATGATGAATTCAGGATGAGGGAGAATAGAAAGGACTCAAAGACATTATTCTTCATTCAACAAGTTGTACATGAGACAATCTTCTCGATAACTAATATATATATATATATGTACATATATATATATATATATATATATATGTACATATATATATATATATATATATATATGTACATATATATATATATATATATATATATGTACATATATATATATATATATATATATATGTACATATATATATATATATATATATATATGTCCATGGATCTATGTAATGGAATCGGATCTTGATGAGATCACGATAATGAGACCAATTCACATTTAAACACTAATATTAAATAATCCCGATCATAGGTTAATCGAGAGGGATATCGAGATAACCGGACAGACTAGTGTACTGTATACCCGTCCATATGATGGATGCAGCTAGTCTCTTAGCTGCTCGTATGGGGACACTAGAGATACAATGTAGGTGCTCATTGGAGAATGAGTTCACTGATTATTCCGTTTACGGAATACTGAATGATTAATGATGCCTTATTGTCAAATAGCGATTCCGTAGTCCTAGTGGTATATCTGGTCCTTAGACTTGAGACACCAAGGATGTTCTATATGAGTACTCGATTTTTTGATACTATACTCATAGGTCTAGAGGTTTTAAATCTAGCACAACTAGTTATCAAGAGTGGTAGCTAACCTTACGAAGACTATTGAGTATCGATAGAGAATCATCCACTCTCGGTGTCATGAGAGGAATATCCTATGTGTTCTTGCTCAGACAAATTCCTAGCTAGGGTCATTCAGATTGAGAGAGAAAGAGTTCTTCGGGAGAATCCGATTAGAGCAAAACTCGAGTAGAAACCGTGTGGGTCTGACAGTACCATGCTCGGTATACAATCTTTGAGATATTAGATGGATGAGAGACTATAGGTATACAGTAACCAAGGACAGACATGTCCAATGGATTGAATTCCCCTATATCATCTGGGGACTATGGCGTAGTGGCCTAGTACGTCTGTAGTTGATGAGTCGAGATAATAATTCATTCAGTCAAAATGAGTTCTGATATGTATCTATCACGACCAGCTCGATATTGGGCCTAGAGGATCACACACATATGGTAGACATTGCGATAAGTAGAGGTTCAGATATGAGATATCCACCGGAGCCCTATCTTATTGGATATCTAATAAGCTAATGAATTATTGGATCATATGAATGAGATCCAATATGAGCCAATAAGAGATTATTTGATAGAGATTCATTGATCTAAGTGGCTTGGGTAGTTGGATGGAGATCCAATACCCAATATGGCAGGATCTATTAGGGTTATGTTGACAAGGGACCTCTATAAATATGAGGGAACCAATGATTCATAGGCTAGAGCCTTTTTGGGTTGCCTTCTCCTATTCTCCTCTCCTTCTCCTCCTCAAATAGTAGACCTAGAGTTTTGAGGAGCATCGTCGTAGCCCTGCTTTGTAGATAACCGCTAGAGAGGAGGGCGCTTGACCTCATTCTTCCACTCGTACAGATCTGCATGGATTCAAGGATATACGATTTCCCTAGGTAACATAATATTTAAGCATTAAATGCTTTGTCAAGTATGCGCCAAACATAAGTATATAGGATTTCAAGAGGATTCAACACTTTTTGATACTATATTCAAGAGGATTCAACACTTATACCAAATAGAGACAATAGCGGAATAAAATCTTGATTGACTCCAAATCAACATCACAATCAAATAATCAAAATTTATATTAATAAAAATAGTCTTATATTTATTAATTAGACTTTAAATATCACCAATAACAACTCTTGGATTATCAAATAATGATATTTTAATTATCAAAATTATTAAAATAATAAATATATCATATTAAATATCATAAATAAAATAAGAGAAAGCTTTCCAAAAAATCAACATGGTTCACCGTGTATAGGAATAACATATTATAAAAAATCATGAAAATGATGAAGATAAGGCTTAACTCAACCATCAACAAAGTTTCTCTCCCATACATATTTTTAAGGCCAATTTCCCTAAAAAGCTTTTTTTTCATTTAACAAAGTTTCTCTCCCATACATTTTTAAGGTTGATTTAAAGTTTTTTTTTTCGATGCTTGTTTTTGTTTCTCTCAAATAGTATCCCATATTATTTGTAATCTCATAAATGTCTTGAGGCAGCATTGTCCACCGGTCATCTTCGTTAGCCCTAAGGGAGAGGAGGTGGGGGAGGGAAAGAGGAGAGAGGAAAGAGATGATAAGGAAGGGCGGGTGGAGAGGGGAGGGGGTGGGAGGAGAGGAAAGAGCCCAAAGGGAAGGGCGAGCACACAGGATGATGGTGACAAGGAAAGACGAGCGGTGAGAGCGAAGAGGAGAGGATGGGGACTAGTAGATCCGGAAAGTGAAAAAAAAAAAGAAAAAAAAATGATAGATATTACAGAAAGTATATTTAATCAACTTGTTCTTATCTTCAAATATGAAAACTATCCATTTTGGGCCATTAAAATTAGAACTCTATTTATTTCACAAGAATTATAACATTTTGTAAAAATAATTTTATTGAGTATGATTTATAGGATTCTAATATTACTAAATATTAAAATGATCAAATGTATGAGAATATGTAGAAAGATACCAAAGCCCTCTACATGCTATAACAAGCAATATATGAATTCTTATTTCCCCAAATCACGACTGCATCAATATAAAGATAAACTTAAAAAATATTAAAAATATGTTTGAAGGTACAAATAAGGTAAAAACTTTAAAACTTTAGATTCTTTAATACGAATTCGAAACACTTTTAATAAAGATTCTAAATTTATTACTTTTTTCTCATATGTCTTTTTTGTTGTGAGCCAAATGAAATTTTATGGTAAACACCTAAATGATCAAATAGTAGTAGAAAAAAAATTATTGAGATAATATCCAAATTTTGATATAATTTTTATTGTTATAGAAAAAGCTAAAGATACAAATATATTATTTATGAATAAAAAATGAACAGATTTTCAAATAAAATTTCAAAACATGCTCTTCAAATAAAATAAATCAAAAGAAAGAACAATGATCAAATAAGAGTCACAAGAACTCCAATGAATCGAAAGAACAATGTCTAATTTTTGGTAAAATTTATTAATATGTCTAACAAAAACATTAACATGTTACCAAAAATTAGACATATTAAAAAAGATTATTGGTATAAAAATAAAAATCCAAATTTTCCTCTTTGCTTTCATTGTAAAAAATATTATTATATTGAAAAAGATTATTGGAATAAAATCAAGTAAATTATTTTGAAGAAAGTAATAGTAAAAAAAGGATAAAGAAAATATTTTTTCTTTATGACATCTGATAAAGAATATTTTAGATTTGTTTAGCTCTTAGATGATAGATATAATAATCATATAACAGAAGCAAAAAGTTTATCTCAAAGGTTGATGATTTAACCAGATCTACAGTGCATATGAAAAATAATAGTAAAGTTTAGGTGGATGGAAAATAAATAGTTGCTTTGAACATCAAATTTAGTAAAAAAATTATTGATGATGTAATATTTATTAGCAATTTAAAAATAAAATCTCATTAGTATCGGACAATTGATGAGAAAAAGATATTATGCTATTTTTTATGATAAAAAATAAAAAATAAAAAATTAATAGCAACTATGAGGCTGATAATAAAATAGTTTTTATTTTTTAAAATTTCTCCTTATATGCATTCACTGTTATTGTTATTGTTATTGATGAATTGATATTATGACATAGAAGGTATAATCATCTGAATTATGGTAGACTAGAATTATTAAATCAGAAGAATATGATAGTTGGTTTGTCTAAAATTTAAAATAATGATATTATTTGTGAATCTTGTATTCTTGAAAAATAACACAGAAATTTCTTTCACATACGTCATTCATTCTCGAAGAACCAAAGAATTAAAACTTATGCATACAGATATTTATGGACTTATGCATACTATATCATGGAAGTAAATATTTTATATTATTTATAGTTGATTGTAAAAGAATGATATGTATATATTTTTTGAAAGAAAAAGCATATATACATAAACAAAAGTTCATTGTACCGATTTAAGTGCTCTTCATAAACAAATATAAGTGGTTATTTTATTGCTCTTCATAAACAAAATGAATCGGTACAAATATAAGAGCAATGAATCGTGAGTTTGAACTTTTGTTTATGAAGTAAATATTTCCTTGTTTTAAAAAAATAAAGTGGTTATTTTATTAAAATTTTATGTATCGATAAAGGAGGTGAATTCACTACAAGCTATGCCCCTTAGCAAAATTGAGTAGCAACGCAAAAAAAAATTGAGTTTCAATCGAGACTACTAGATGTATGCTTAAAGAAAAAATAATATCAAAAGAGTTTTGGGTAAAAGTTGTAAATATAATAGTAAATAGAAAGTCAGATATAAGCCATTTAAATGTATTTGGTTGTGTTACTTACTTTCATGTTCCTATAGAAAAAAAAAGTATTAAATACATATTTGTGGGATATAGTAATGAGACAAAAGGTTTTCCATTTACAATTTTATAACTAAGAAATTGATCCTAAGTTGTGATATTATTTTTAATGAAATTTTTTTTTGAATTTTAAAGTAGCTGAGATTCTAATAGTTATTGGAGATGAAGTCGATAAGACACATGATACTTACTCACCCAAACATTCTCATGTTTTGAATGATTCTAATTTAAGTGATTGTAGTGATAATGAAATGTCTTTAAAGAAATTTTGTAATTTTTTGAAGAATTTTAGAAGATCTTAAAGAAAAGTAATATGAACCAACTAAAATCTATTGCGATAATAAGTCAACTATTGTAAAGATGAAAAATCTTGTCTTTCACAAGTATACCAAACACATGGAAGCTCGACTTAACTTCATTCATAAACTAGTTAATAAAGAATAAATTCAATGGATTATAGTAGTACCAAAGATGAGCTTATTAATATCTTTACAAAAGCTTTGATAAAAGAAAATTTTTGTTTTTTTAAAGACAACTTAAGATTATAATTATTTTTAATTGAGTGTGATAATATTAATTAAAATAGTTATGATTAGATGCAACAAAAGATAAGAATTTAGATTAAGATAAATAGATAAGGATGATAGATTTGTTGGGCTATAGTTGATTTTTTCTTTAAAAAAATTATACTTTATTCTTTGACTAATATAAATATACACTAATGAATATAAGACATTGTCGATTGGAAGTACTCATTATTACTTTTATTATCTTCTTTTTTTTCTCTAATTAAAAAAAAAATCAATTGAGAAAAAAAAAATGAAGAAACAATAGGGAACGTTGGACGATACAGTTTTGCAATAGGACAAAGACGACAATGGAAAGGGTAAAAATATTTATAAAATTATAAAAATAAAGATATTATCTAAGAAAATAAAAACAAGAGTACTAGAAAAAAATAAAAAAGGACTTTGCAGTAAAATTACCCTATTTTTAATATATGACGGTTGCCATAATTTAGGACATTCATTGTTTTTTTAAATCCAAATTCTCCCCTTGTCAGATGAGACATCAAGCGCCACGTAAAGTAGCCCGATGGACTTTGAATTGCGTAGTTTATAATATTTATATATTTGAAATGGATCATGGTTTTGCTATAGTGATTTATGACCGTTGAAAAACATTCCAGTACATAATGATTTGAGTACTATTGTGCTGAACTGGATCACTGCAGAAGAGGTTTGCGAGAGATGACATCACCTCTGCAATTTTCCACGGGTACATAACCCCATCTTTTCTGCTATGAAACCAAAAGAGAAGGAAGGGACGTGAGAGCGATCTAAATTCCTGGATTACGAGGGATTGAATAGGAGCGATTAGAAATTTCAGGTTCTTGTGATTAGATATCGACTAGAAGTTTTACACTGGCACTTCCTCCTTCGATCCTGTATTGTTCAGCAAATCCCATGTGAGCCGTGAGTAACCAGACATGGGTGAGGAGCTCGCCGCCCTGGCTCAGCTGCTTGACGTGAGCATCCGAGCTGCAGTGGCTGGCCGCATAGCACAACAGCTCCACCCACACGGCACTGATGACGATCCACCTCCTGCTCGTCTCCAACTCGTTTAGGTCATTTGCGAGCTTGCATGCATCGAACAGTACCGACGTGCTCCTGGTCCCTTTCACCCATACGGGGTCGAGTAAAGGATCCAGCACTTCGAGCAGCTTCCGGCAAGCTGCTTTTTCCATCCGAGGCGGATCCTCCCTTTTTGGCTTGACAAGTTCTTTGATCACCTTGAGTAATGAAGCTTCTTTGTACTGGTCCTCCGATTCAATTTCTCTGGCATTGTCTGTGAAAAACCTTTTGGCCTCGGCACAGGTGTCTTGGAACCTGATCTTCCCAATCCCGACAGGCAGCAGGGATGGTTGAAAAACCAAAAGATACATCAAGTAATCGGATATTTGCTTACTTATCTTACGATGATCACATTTCGCTTCCTTGTCTTTTTCGGAAGAAGATTGATTCGCTTCCAAATCTTTGTTACCTTCCACTGTATCATCCTTCTTCACTTTCATAGGATGATCATTGGTTGTCTTATCGGCGTTGGCACCGTTCTCCCCCGTCTGGTAGCAAATAGACGTTGCGACGTGCCACAACAGGACGCTCTCGTCGAATTCCTTCTTCACGCTCCAGGCGAGTTCCATGTAGTCCTTTTCCTGAAGAACCCATTCGCCTTTGCAGGCTCGCAATCGCTTGTACTTGGTGGAGTATCCCCCGGCGCTGTAGGTTTTTTTCTTCAGTTCATCGAAGATGAGCTGCTTCTGATCATTCCCGACGTCGGTATCTTCCCCGTCCCAATAGCTATCCCACAGTTCTTTCAATCCGAGGAAATGCAATATTCTTGTGAACGTGGTTTGCTTGTAATCTCTGAGGCAGATGCAGAGGAGGTTGCACTGCCTCATGGAATTCGACCACCTTGTGACACCTAGAATTTTGACGATTAAAATATTCAATTTAGAAAACCTGATGAGTTCTTTCAGGTGGTCGTTGATGGACCTCTCCAGCTTGCCGCTGTCCTGCAGCGCGACGACGGTCCAGTCCGAGAATACGAGCAGGACAGCGGCAATGACCTCGAGCCCAAGAGCGGCAAGGAGGAGGATGTAAGTTATGATGACGTCGGCTTCGTTAATATTGTGCCTCCAGCTACGGTGGAAGAGCACGAATGCGAGGACTGCCAAGGAGAGCGAGAAGGCTCGCACCAGGCGACCTAGTAGGGTATGGACATGGACGGCTTTAGTGTGGAGGATGTCGTGCAGTAAAGAGAGCTCCACCTCCACCACTTGGAAAGCCTGGATGGCATCGCGCTTCAGAAAAAAGGTTTGGCTGTCTACCCTGTCCTGTAATCCCAGCCAGAGGTCCATGGCGAGGCGCTTGACGGTCTGGAAGAAGCGATATGCCCCGATTATGATCTCCTCTTCGGATATACGGAGTGCTTCTTTGGGAAGCGGGGGCAGTGGTACTTTATCCATCCGAAAATCTGCTATCAGCCCACAAGAAACACGACAGTGATACTCCGGTTGAGATTTGATTTTGAGATTTGATTCATAGTTATCTATCTAAATAATTATCATGATTTAATGGTTACATGATGATATCAATAACCACCTCAATCATGATCTAGTAGTTATAGGATATCATCTCATCATGATCTAGTAGTTATGAGATAGTTACCTCTAGACCCTATAAATAGGAAGGTATGTAGAGATTAATACTACAATAGTATTCTGTTTTCTCCTTGCTCCTCCATCCCCAACATTTGTGGTATCAGAGCCTAGTTTCAATCTAAACTGGGCATTATGGCATTCAATGGCAATTCTATGTCTCAACCCCTTATTCCCATCTTCTCGGGCAAATGCTATAAATTTTGGAGTATCAAGATGAAGACTCTATTCAAGTCTCAAGATCTTTGGGACTTAATAGAGAATGGATATGCGGATCCAGATGACGAAATCAGGCTGAGGGAGAATAGAAAGAAGGACTCAAAGGCATTGTTCTTCATTCAACAAGCTGTACATGAGACAATCTTCTCAAGAATTGCAGCAGCGACAACCTCAAAGCAAGCTTGGTTGATACTTCAAAATGAATTTCAAGGCTCATCAAG